>QANY01000903.1:203783-215034 GCA_003255025.1 Datisca glomerata
GGGGGGGGGGGGTTCTTTGTGCTTCTACAGTATTATGTCTCTTAGAATCTATTTTAAAAAGAAATGCCTTGTTTGATCTAGACAAAGGAGGACTTCTCAAGATCCAAATAAAGAAGAACAAAAGAAGTTGGTCTAGGAATAATACTCTTTGTAGGGTCTAGGAATAATACTCTTTGTAGGACTAAACATTATAGATCAATTGCTTTGTTGTTGCTTCCGTCCGTTCCGATTGCTGTAAGTGGACGGAGAACGTTTTCTTTACCGGGTATTTCCCAATCAACCCTCCAGCTCCTTTTCAACACATATTTCAATTTGTCTAGGAAAATTCAATATACTGTACATCTTTTATTATTGTTCATTGCAGAATAAACCACATTTAATATTTAATTATAAGTGGATACATAGTTTCTTGGTATGGATATACTACTGGTTCTAAATAGTAGAGACGTTTAAGGTGAGTATGATTAATAGATTCGATATATGAACTAATTTTGACCTTTTGATTTAATTGTTAGTGAAATGAAATGAAAGTTTTTCTCCTGTTCCATTTTGATTTAATTGTTTGTAAAAGTATTTTATAAAAATATTTTTTTCTTTTCTTGAACTTTAGATGACGGAGATTCTCCATCATCTAAAGTCTTTTTGCAGCGACCAAGATGATGGGAATTCCCCGTAATCTTTCTACTTTTCGTGGTACCTACGACGAAGGGGATTCCCCGTCATTGTTGAAATGCATGTCGTCGAAGTGACATCTCATGTGAAAATTAATTTTGTCTTGAAATATAAAAGATTATGTGTACATGTAACTTATGTTAATATTTATCGGCCCAAAAGAAGTTAATTATTCAACAGAATTACATGTGCTTCTATGATAATAAATACGTGATTATTATTCGGTTTTACATGTGAACAATAAATCCACCTGAAGGAAGGTTTCTTGTTCAATATGTTTTTTATCATCAATGTTTAATTACTACATCAATGCATCACTTACGAGTTAATAATTTTGGCAAAATTTAAAATATTAATGGAGTACCCAGTGTCTTGAGATGAGATTTACTTTTGTTTGAACTTATTATTTTTATTTGGGATTCATGTGAGCTTGAAGGTGGGTTAATTGTTCTCCATTACTCAAGTTAATGCTAACATCAACTAAAAAAATAAAGTATTAAATGGCTCAAACTTGAAGTCCTAAAAAGATAATCTCTTGATAGTTCTTGTAGTTGTGGATCTTGATCTTCCATTGATGATTGATTCTCCTTCATTTCTTAAAGTTAATGTACCTTTGGTGAAAGGAGGGATATGGAAAGGTGAGAAAAATCAAATCGCATGTGTACATTCAAGAAACATGATCATGAAGGAGGCCATTCCAGAAACATTCGAGGGCACTATATCTGAAAAGATTACTACGGTTAAGGATTTCCTTGCGGATATTGAAAAGTGGTTTGTCAAGAACGAAAAGGCAGAAAATGGTACGCTCTTGGCAGTTCTAATTTCGATGAGGTATAAGGGTAAATGCAACATCAGGGAGTACATCATAGGAATATCTCATCTTGTTTCAAGATTGACAGCACTTAGACTTGAACTCTTTGAGGACTTTCTTGTGCATCTAATTCTAATATCCCTTCCAGCACAGTTCAACCAGTATAATATGAGCTTTAATTGTCAGGAAGAGACTTGGTCTCTGAATGAGCTCATCTCACATTGTGTTCAAGAAGAGTAAAGAGTGAAACATGAAAAGACAGAGAGTGCTTACCTGTTCTTCTCCATTAAGGATAAGGGCAAGGGAAAGAAAAGGAAAAAGGATCAGAGTTGTTACTTCTGTGCTTTTTAATTTACTTTGTTCTGAGATTAATTTAAGTTCGGTTGTTAGACACATGTGATGGATAGATTCTGGTACAACAACTCACATCAGTGTATCTATAGAGGGTTGCTTCACTTGTCGAAGGTCAAGTGATGTTGAAAGATACATCTATGTGGGCAATGACAAGATGATTGAAATTGGGGCGATAAGGAAATTTATATGATTGTTAAAGACTTGATTTTATTTGAATCATAATGAAATATTTATTGTGCCATCTTTTAAATAAAATTTGAGTTTTGTGTTTATTTTGGACAAAGTTGGTTATGGTTGTTCATTTGGAGATGAAACTATGCTTTGTTTTGTGATTCAGATTCGGTTGATTCTAGTTATTTGTCAGGTTACGATAATCTTTATTTACTTGATACAATTACTTTAATTAAAGAATCCCTTCGAGTAAGTGCACGGGGTACTAAAAGAAAATTAACTAGTGAGAATTTAGTTATGTTATGGCACAAGATATTAGGTCATACCTCTATACAGAGAAAATAGAGACTTGTGTCTGACGAAATTCTTGGTCTCTTAGTTTCACAGATTTTGACGTTTGTGCTAATTACATAAAGGTTAAACAAATTGATAAAAGGAGATTTGAAGCCAACATGACTCAAGACGTCTAGAACTTATTCATATAGATATTTGTAGGCCATTCAATTCGGCCACTTGGAATGATCAACAGTACTCTATAGCGTTCATAGATGATTATTTTAGATATGGATGCATATATCTCATTCATGAAGATTTACAGTCATTAGACGTGTTCAAAATTTTTTGGGTTGAAGTTGAGAATAAACTCAACAAAAGGATTAAAGCGTCATATCTAACCATAGTGGTGAGTACTATGGTAGATATGACGATTCAGGTGAACAACATTCGTGATCATTTGCTAAATTCCTAGATGCGGTATCGTCTCATAGTACACTATGCCGAGTTCACCCACTATGATGATGTTACTGAAAGACGAAACAGAACGCTTAAGGACGTGATAAGGAGTATGATTAGTCATTCTACCTTACCAGAATCACTCAAGGGTGAAGCGCTTAAGGCTGCAACATATATCCCTAATAGAGGTCCAACTAAAGTAACTACCAAGACCCTATATGAACTTTGGACAATCAAGAAATCTAGTCTAAAGCTTTTGCACGTTTGAGAATGTCCAGCTGAGGCAAGGCCTTATAGGCCTTACGAAAGAAACTGGAGTTAAGGACGGTGAGTTGCTATTTTGTTGGATATTCTGAAAGATCCAGAGGATAAAAACTTTATAATCCAAGACTTGGTTATTTTTTTAGACGGAAAATGCCCGGTTTTTTGAGAATGCTGCGTTTGGGGGGGGATATGGTTAAGGATTTTGCCTTTCAGGAGGAATATACGGATATTCCCACAAGTATTATTAGTATTGATCAGGACTTTATCCCAGACATTGCTAATGACACAACAGATCAAGACCATATCAGAGAACCTCCCATTCAAGAAAATGTTCCAGAAGAATAAACTCTAGCACCTCAAGAACCTATGCCATTAAGGAGATCCATTAGAGAGTGAATAAGTGCAGTGCCAGATGATTACATTGTATTCCTCCAGGAATATAAGGTAGACATTAGAAGTGAATCGATGCCATGAATGAGGAGATAAAGTCCATGAAGGATAATGGCATGTGTGATCTTGTCCCATTACCAGATGGTGATAACCCTATTAGTTGGAATGATTTTTTTTAATACCAAGACGGATTTAAAAGGTAATGTGGAAAGAAATAAGACTCGTCTTGTCACAAAAAATGGCTTTACACAGAAAGAAGGCATTGATTATAAAGAGGCTTTCTCTCCGACTTCTTCGAAACTCTCTCAGGATTATAATGGTATTGGTGGTGCATTTTAATCTTGAGTTGCATCAGATGGATGTAAAGATGACGTTTCTCAATGGTGACGTTGAAGAGACGATTTATATGGTGCGGCTAGAAAACTTTGTGTCGAGAGACTCAAAGAAGATGGTTGCAAACTTAGAAAATCCATCTATGGACTCAAGCAGGCATCTCGGCAATGGTATTTCAAGTTTCATCCAGTGATCATCTTGTTCGATTTTGAGATGAATTTTGTTTATGATTGTATATACTATAAGTTTTGTGAGAGCAAGCATATTTTTTCTAGTTTTATATGCGGATGATATTTTGCTTGCCAGCAACGATATTAGTTTATTGCATGACACCAAGATATTTCTAGCAAAGAATTTTAAGATGAAAGATCTTGGTGACACCTCTTTTATATTAGAGATCCAAATATACCGAGATCATTCTCGAGGTATTCTTGAATTATCACAAAAGAGCTATATTAAAAGGGTTCTCAAAAGATATGGCATGCAAGACTGTAAACTAGGTGATACCCCTATGACTAAGGGAGACATGTTTAGCCTCAATCAGTGTACTAAGATTGATTTTGAGGAAAAAGAAATGCAGAAGATTCTTAATGCCTCAGTATTAGGGAAACTGATGTATGCTTAGGTTTATACACATCTACATATTGCGTACGTGACTAGAAGTTAAGCAATTCAGGCACGAGTCTAATGGTATTTACAGAGAATATGTCTGCAAAAGACTACATGTTCACGTATCAGAGGTTAGATCAGATTGAGATTGTTGGATATACTGACTCCCATTTTGCTAAATGCCAAGATAGCATGTTATGAGACACCTAATCACGAAATATGATTGTGAAATATTGTCACAAGGTTGCAGATAGTGGACGACATTGAGAGACACTCAAGTTATTTTATGACAATGAGTATGCAGTCTTTTATTCTAATAACAATAGGAGCTCGACAAAGTCGAGGTACATAAACTTCAAGTTCTTGGTCGTTAAGAAAAATGTTCAGAGTGAACAGTTGTTTATAGAGCACGTCGAAACAAACTCCATGATTGCGGTTTCGCTTACTAAGGGATTACGACCCAAACATTTTCATGAGCACACTGCTCTTATGGGTGTCATATCGATTGATGATATTCGGTTTTAGTGGAAATTTGTGATTTCGGATGCTTTTATTTATACACATGTTTTCAGTTATTTCAATTTATAGATATTTTAAGGTAATTCCTACAGAAATAAAGTTTTGGCTAATTCACAATCTAATTCAGGTATGGACATATCTCACTAAGGTTTACGGAGAGGACCAGTTGGAAATACATATGTTAGGATCACATTACATGAAATTTTCATGCTACATATCCATATCATAATCCATGTCATTCAGTTGCATTGATATACGTGACCATTGATAGGTTGAGGTACGATTGATGTAACGAATGCCACTTTGATCCTATGTCGGTGTGATTGATGGAATGGATTGGCTATAGATATATTACGGTAATGACAACAATGTTGAACGCGTTCGGTTATTTTTTAAAACATAATTATAAGGTTTCCACATATAGTCCAAGTGGGAGATTGTTGGATCTTTCATCCAACATTGGACTTATATGTACTTAATTATGTGTTGCAGACTGTCAAATAAAGTTAAACTCAATTAAAAGTAATCTAAATTTTTTTTGGATAATTGAGGTTTTAATGTATTTGATAGGTTGTTGACCATTTAATGTGTAGAGATTTTAGGGTAATTTCTATGGGTTAAAATAGAAATAACAAAAGATGAATAAATTATAAGTGGTTATGGTACTCAGGTCACACGATAACGGAAAATCATTCTTCCTCTTTAACATCTCATCTTTAGAGAGAAAATCTGAGAGACTTATTCAAAGGAAACTCTCAGATATGATATCGTGTAAATCTAGAAGGCCAACCGCTTGGCTCTAAATATCGATCTATCATCATGGATTCAGGTACGCTTCCGCTCTATGTTGATTTGATTCTTGATGTGTTCAACATGAGATCTTGGAGTTTTATTGAGATACGGTTTATACCGAAATGGATTTTGAATCTAACAATGTTATTTTCTCTTTTCACCTCTCAAACAACCAACCCCAATCCATCCCAAGAATCCTCCATGTGCATTAGAGGTATTACATAAGTTTTCTGGTTCAAGAGTGAATTGTCTCCTATAAAAATGAAACAAGTTAAATGAGGTAGCCAAAGATTTTATGAAAAAAATTAACTGTGTATAAATTCCTCAATTAATGTTTTGGGTTGAAGTATCCTCTATCTATAATTATTGGAAGATCAATATCTTTTTTTAAACTAGAATGAGTATGAGTATCTTTTAAGGAAACTAAAAGAGTTTCATTGTAATGTTTTTTTCTGTTTTATTTGAAAATATAGTGTTTGTTATTTAATAAGTATTTAAGACATTAAAATTTTACAACGTCGGGCCGACATTGATGCAGAGGTTCAATAAATTGTTGAAACAGTTCAATAGAAAATGTTTTGAATTATACTAATGTGTTTTGAGATTCAACAAAAATATGAGGTTCAACAAAATTTCTTTAGGGTATAACAAAAAAATCATGGCATCAATATTGGGCCGACATAAAAGAGTGACCCTCTAAAACATTCACACTTTCTTTATGTTACTTTTCTTTTTTACAATTTAGTCTCTTACTTATACACATGTTTTATTTCTATTAGTTTCACTTTTAAAATTTCACACCCTTTTGAAAGTAGTACCAAACGACTGGTCTCACTTCCACTTGACACCATTAATACACAACCCTCAAATCAAAGTTTCAATAATCAAAAGACTAATGATATTTTATCCAACTTATGTTGTATCACAAGAATATCCAACCAATAATAGAAAATATAAAAAAGTTCCGCAAAAACAAGAAAATACAACCATATTTGTTTTTTCAATTGAAAAAACAAATATGGAAATTTATTAATTGACTAAAGATTTTGAAATTTCGGAATTTAGAAACTCTTATATTTTAAAATCGGCATAGTTTGGATGTATATAGAGGTGGAAACCAAGCCCGGCCCAGCAATGCTCGACCCGGGCGGTTCACGGGCCAGTCTTGGGCCTTTTCAACCAGTTCACTGGATGTTTTAGGGCTGCCTATAATGAACCGTTGAACCGCCTCGTGTACTCACAGGTTGGGCCTTTGACAATCTGGACCGGGCCGATCCAGTTATTTAACCAGACTGGCCTTTTTCCTCTCCTTAATGTGATTTAATTCTAAAATATAACTGGACCGACCTGTTTTCCCTCCCTTTAATGTGATATAATTTGAAAAAATGTAGATGGAGAGAGTTGAACATCGGTGGGAAATAAATGAAGTGTGGGGATTACCACTAAATTATATAGAAGTCATGTTACTTTATTATAATCATTTTATTTTATTACTTTAAAATCTCAATAGAAAAACTTGTAATAATAAGTAAAATAATTATTTTATTTATTAAATTTATAAACTAGTGATATTCATATTTACGTAAAATATAAAAATATAAAAAATTAATAACTAATTTATAATTCATGTTCATTAACACAACAAAAAATATTAAGAATATTAAACCAATATTTTCTTAAAGTTTCTGTGAATCCAATTTTTCATTGAATAAATTATTAATTTAAATAAAAATTATCATTTTTATTTAATTAAATATATATCTCAAAACTATATTATATGGGGTTTGGATAAAATGTGTTAAAAGATAATAAGAATATATTTAGCAAATGTTGTATTGGTCTATTGGTAAATAGTGTGATTTATAAGGGAGATGTCAAGAATTTAAATTTTACTACATACATAATTGTTTTGGATTCACGGGGCCTCACGGGCCGGTCCGGACCACCTAGCATCCAGGTCGGGCCTATCATTCAGGCTGGTCCGGTCTTGGCCAATCATCCGGGCCGGTCTGGGCCAGGCTATAGGCCTTGAAGATAAGACCTGTTATGGCCCGGACCTATCCCGCAGGCCTTAACCGGCCCAGTACTGTTCCATTTACGGTCCGGTTTCGCGGGCCAAACTGGCCCACTTGCCACATCTAGATGTATATATAATAATTAATTATATTAATAGTAGATAAAATATTTACATTATGTTGTCAGATTGTTTACCCTACTTGAGAGATTTTAAGACCGTTTTTTTGGTTCAAAATAGCAACTTGGCCATTCATTTTATTCGACATTGGAGAATAATTAGAAGTGTTTTGTGAATTTTCTCTTGGGTTTTCCTGTTGTCTTACACTAAACACAAGAAAATAAATAAATTAACCTATAATCTTTCTACAATACATAAAATTGCACAATAGTGAGAATCATTTTTTACAATTTTTGTTCAAACTAGTGACACAACATTTTTAGTTTTATAATTTCATATTCATTAAGACATTTTCACTTATATAATTTAAAGTAAAAAATGTTGTGACTTACACTTTCTCTTTCAGAAAAAAGATAGATCAGTAAGGAACATGAAATCATATTCTTTCATGTGAAAATAAGTAATTACTTGCACCATTTCAAATTATTGATCTCTCTAATTGTAAAAAAAGTTGTGAACACTTCTTCTTTTTCATCAAACAGGTTGAACTTTTAAAAGAAACACATGGGAAAAATTAATTACTCTGTAGTCTATAATCTTTTTGGTTAGTTATAATTTACCCATAACTTATATGCATGTCTGATTTGTATTGATTACAGTTTTACAACTCCACTCTTTTAAGTAAAGAAAAAAAGGTTATGACTTGCACTTCCTATTTCGAAAAGGGGTGGATTGGTAAGGGATATAAAATCATATTCTTTCATGTGATAAAGGTCGTCGTTACAAACACCATTTCTAATTAGTGTTTTCTAGAGGTTGTCTCGCACTTCAACTTTTTCAAAAGATATAGATTGGCAAGGGTACAGTTTCATGTGAAAATAGGCATTAACTTGCACCATTTTTAATTGTTGTTCTCTCTAGTTGAATTTTATATTGAAAAGGCTACAGTGTAATGCGCTTAAATGAATTTTGTGTGTATATTTTTTCTCTATAGACTATTTCTGGCATACGGCAATATGATACATGAAATCTTTAGGGGATAGTGTGTAATGGCAATTATGTAGTGGTTGTGCATTTTACATAATAATGTATAAAAAATCCATTACTCTTATTTATCGAATCAAAATGACTAAGATAGAATGAATAGATCACATCATTTTAGTTTTGTTCGTTGGTTTTCAAACACACAAAAACTATAAAAAACTATCTATAGTGCATTCCATGAATCTTAACAGCTAACAAAGTTTTTATTTCATCAATGCATAAGCAAATAAAAGAATTCATACTTTCTTTATTACTAATTCATATTATATCAATTACCAATATAATATTTCTTCATCTATGTTAATTTTTTTTTAATAAAAATATATAAAGGAGATATGTTCTTTTTATATTGAGCTGATTTAAAAATTGAAAAATGAGTTAACTGGTCCATTTTTTTCTTGTACAGAAAGTGGTCGTTGTTGTGTTCAATTGAACACGTGAAGATCTTATTGTCCATAACAAAGATGATGAGCATGGGGCCTCCAAGAGGGAGTACATTAATTTTTGGTGATGGTTTCTGGTTATAGCATTTGAATTAATAGTGCGTACACAAATCGGTGAATTCAATAAATGGATATGTGTCTTTGCTTTCATGATCACAGCTGCGACACAACAATCTTCAAAAACAATTAATTGAGTGGACACGTCATCCACCTAAATTGGAAAAGCTTTTAATTTGGAAGTTACAACTCTACAAAAGGTTGGGTGAATATTGTACTATTAACGTTAAGGCACTTGTAAAATATTAGGTGGAAAGTCGAACCTTGTACTGTGTATATTAAGGGACTTCAACTGTATTTGTACGAAAACTATAGAAATAAACAACAAAAAATTTGACAGTTGCATTTTAAATAAATTGGGAAAACCCAATTTATGTTTTAGTGATTGAGTTTTAATATATATTATTAAAGGTTACAACTACAACTATTATTACGTTAGTTACACACAATGAAGAAGATAACAGTTATAACTACAACTATTATTACGATAGTTACACACAATGACAACTGCCTAACTAATTCTTGCTTGAAGGTCTGTGAGTTGATGATGTGAAGCCGTAAGCTTATGTGATGAACCCTGCACACACTCCTCATATTGCTGACTTAGGCACTACACAGATTGCCAAGTAGGCATTACCTTATCATCCCCCGTCAAGTGAAAGAGGGAACATACCACCTAGAGCTTGGGTTTTAAGTAAGAGAATCTAGGAATAGAGAGAGCCTCTGTAAGTATGTCATCAAGCTTATCAATTGAGGGAACAAATTGAATATCCAATTCTTTTCTCAGAACCTTATCCCGAATAAAATGGATATCCAATTCAATATATATTGTTCTGACATGCATCACAGGGTTAGATGCTAAGGATAATGCATTGATATTATCCACTTAGAGAATAAGAGTAGTAGTGGGTGTGAAGGAGAGTTCACATAAAAGACTTTGAAACCAGGAGATTTTACAAGTTGATTGCCATGGATCTATTATACTCACTTTCAGTGTTGGATTGAGACGCAATATTAAATTTTTTTATGATACCATGTTAAAGTCTTAGCCTAACTTAACTCAAAAATTTGAAAATTGAAAAATACTTTAAGCTTATATTTTTAGCTCAATATTTTCATTTAGCTGGTGTTGGATTATTTCCTCGATATTTAATAATATTCCTTTAATTATGAGAAACAAATTCACACCTAAAATCGACAATATGGATAGAAAACTTAATAACAAGTAACTAAAAGCTGGAATGGGGAGATGATCTAAGAGTAGGATCACATAAGTACTGGTACCGTGCTGGCACCCTAAAATCACTCATATTATTCATGACCACTTAACACTTAAATATAGTAAAGAAAGTAATAGCTTGGGGGAAGTTGATATAGCATATACCTATATATAAATATCCTTATATATATCAAGAGAGAAGTAGCTAGAGACGCTGAAGACAGGTGAATAAGAGAAATACTAAATGGCTACTAAACCAGGAATTCTCACTGACTGGCCATGGAAACCACTCGGGAACTTCAAGGTTATTATTTGTTATATTTTCAAACTAGCTAGTTCTTTATATATTTAACGATGTATTTTGTTTCTACCGCGGTAATATATTGACATTCTGTTTTTGGTTTGGGGGGATTGATGACGAAGTATTTGATATTGGCACCGTGGGTCGTTCATAGCACATACACATTCATAACGAAGAGAGGAAGTGAAAGAGATGTTGGTTACTTCCTTATATTCCCTTTCCTGTTGCTAAGAATGCTTCATGATCAGATTTGGATTTCTCTTTCTCGTTACCGAACAGCTATGGGCAATAATCGTATTGTCGATAAAGGTATTGACTTTGATCAGGTTGACAGAGAAGGCACTTGGTATGTATCCCCTCCCTCCCTCCTCTCTCTCTCTCTCTCTCTCTCTCTCTCTCTCTCTCT
>QANY01000903.1:215154-482677 GCA_003255025.1 Datisca glomerata
CTCTCTCTCTCTCTCTCTCTCTCTCTCTCTCTCTCTCTCAACTTCTTGATCTCGATCTCTAGAAATAACAAGTCTTGTTTATTATATTTTTCTTTCGAAAATAATCTCTTCTTTTTCTTTCAAATGTTTTGGTTACTTCACTATTTGGGACAAAATCGTTAGTAGAAAAAAAAAGTATAACTACATCTTGCTCCTTTCAGGGGAGGTCTGATTCCCTAATTGACTTTTTATCGAAGTGAACATTTCGAAACCACATTAACGGAAAATATTCCCCATACTAACTTCCAAAGTTATATTTTAAAATTCATCTATATATTTTTTCATTATTATTTAAATGAAGAATATTGTGTTTGTGATTATCAGTTATATGTTTAGAAATTCAAAAACAATTACAGAAGATATATAGTAACGGACAAATAATGAATTTAAAATTGCAGGGACGATAATATATTGTTCAATGGAATAATATTTTACGTAGGAATAACGAAACTTAAGAAAGCATGGGGTTTGCCAATATGGAACACTCAGGGTATAATTCTTACTATTCTGTTACATGCTGGTCCGGTGGAGTTCCTTTACTACTGGTTTCACAGAGCATTGCATCACCATTTCCTTTACTCTCGCTACCATTCCCACCATCATTCCTCCATCGTTACTGAACCTATTACCTGTAAGTTGCTCCACCACTTAGTTGATTCTTTCTCTTCCCATTTAATGTAATTCTAATATTTTCTTGCACCAGGGAAGGTTCAATCATTTTTGAGTCCTTAGGCGACAACCTTAAAAAATTATTTAAATTAATATGTTTATCTAGAAGAATTTGAACTACTTGTCACATATTGTTTTTCTGCGTTATTTTCTAGAACTATGGACATACAAAATTCGAATGGAAATGGTAAGTAATGAATATATAGCCCAATTAAGTGCAAGAAACCGAATAATTTTAATAGAAGGAATAGTAATCTATAATAAATAGAACTATATAAAAGTTCTATAAGATAGATAAACAAAATGATATGAAAACTTGTAGGCAGTAAATAATAACATGTTACATCAATTTTAGGTTCATGTTACCAATGTGAAATTATGAAAAATGGGGCCTTAAATGGAGAGGTGCCCTAGGCAATGGCCTTAATTGCCTAGGGAATGTTTTTTTTGGTAGATGAAAATATATTATCTAAAAAATACTTATAAAATTACAAGGACATACCCCACGGAGAGTAATGTGTACATGAAAGACAAAAAGACCTAACTTCATAGGCCTAGGACAACCAAGGAATTAAGGTAAATAGCTTGGACATGACCAAGAAACTTTGATGACGACTAATTCTATGATAATCCTATATAGGAATAACCATAGAAAATATAAAGTTAACACAAAAGTCAACTACCAACTAATACCCTAGTCAAAGACAAGAGGAAAGCAACAACATACATAGACGCCTTGATAATTAGGCTCTAAGAGTACAAACTTGTAAGCAAATAAACCAAATCCCCTCAAACCAGCTCCAAGGTACCTGCATGCAGTTAGAAGAGATACAAAACATCCAACATCCAACAGATCAATACAAAAACAAAGGGCCTTTATAACACAGGACTCCCAGCTTACAAGATGAAACACAATAAAAGACGTATCAAATGTCTTAATCGGACATGGCTATAAATACAAAACCACATCATAAGAACGGGAAGGAGGGACTCTAAAAAAAGAAATAACAAAGACAAATCCACAAAATCAAGCAATTACCAAAATGTTGGGGTCCAGGCCCCATTTGTCAACCAAATTGATACTAATGACATCCTCTTTGAAGTCTTTTGCAAAAAAAAATATGCCTCTCACATTGTCTGAGATTAGCTTAACATAAGTTTTTTACCCCTTAACTTGCACTCAAACACTCTAGAGTTCATTTCTTTCCAAATGTAGTACACGAAAGATGAAAAGACAACTCTAAGTAAATATGCCCTTAAAGATTTACCCTTACTCCACACTAATAACCACGAGATCAATTGGGTCCAATTTGAAGCTTTACATGACATATAACAATTTTCTAACAAGGATTTCCACACTAATTTAGCATAGTCACATTCAATGAACAAATGAGAATTGGATTCAACATGCCCCATACCGAAGGTACAATCAAGTAAACCCCCAACTAAAGGTTGATTCCATCATGTAATTCTATCTCTAGTGGCCAACTTGTTACGAAAGGCCAACCAGTAGATAAAATTACACCTAGGAATATTAAATTTGAACCAAATTAAACTTGATCATCATACCTTTTCCCTAGGCTGTACCAACACTCTATAGGTATGACCTGATGAGAAGGAACCGTTGGGGCTTGAAGTCCATGGCCAAGAATCAGGAAAAGCAGGTTGAGCAGAAGGCATGGTGGTACTCCTAATTTCTAGGAGCTCACCAGATCTAGAAGTAGGCTAAGACCATTGTCCATTATGAATAATGTCACTAACTCTGGTGTCCAACTTCCAACCAGAGATCGATACTATTCTTTGACCAAATCTGGGTAACAAGGTCTTTAAAGATTGTCAAGGTTCAGTCAACAGTTTGATTTCTCTGTCATTACCCACACAAACTTTGCTAAAGGCATGAACTTACTCCTTAGTTTGAGAAGTTTTCTCCAAACCCAAGATGGGTTAGAATGGGTATTAACAATGAAAATGAAGCTCTTCCTGATCAGGTGCACTTGGCACCAACTCTTTCATAGAGAATGCTTTGAGAGCAAGACCAAGAACCACAAGTGTTTTGTAACTGCCATTTCATTGGACATGATTAGATCCCTAAGCCCCAAACCTCCTTAGGACTTGTCACAGCAAAAATCATCCCAAGCCACCTTAGCCCCAGAATGTTTGGCATCATTTCCAAATTACAAGAAAATTTTAAGCATGTCTTGCACTTTCTTGACCACTTTCTTTGGTAAAAATAAACAAACCAGCCCAAAATTGGAACATAGCCAACAATACTGACTTAATAGGCTGAAGCCTGCCTGCATAAGACAAATATTTAGAGTCCCAAGACCTAATCCTTTCAGTAATTCTCTCCATACAGTGTATCACAATCATCTTTGCAGAGTTTAGTGGTGATTAAAGGCATTCCTAAATATCTCATAGGCAGGTGGCCCTCAAGGAAACCCAGTATAGATTGAATACCCAGAATGTCTTCCTCTTGGACCCCAGGCAAGAAGATCTGGCTCTTCTGGATGTTGGGCTGAAGACTAGTCATTGCTTGAAAAATCTCTAAAGTCTCCTTGATGATCTGAACTGACTCCTTGTTCCTCTTATAGAACAAAAGAAGGTCATCGGCAAAGCAAAGATCCACCACCTTCAACTTCTCACACCTCCACTGATATTTGAATTCCGTATTTGAGGCTGCAAAATTTAGGTCAATGAGAACCTCAATTACAATGACAAACATATAAGGGGAGAGAGAATTTCCCTGCCTTATGCCCTTGGCTCCCCTAAAGTAACCATTCAGTTCTCCAGTAATCTTGATAGAGTAAGAAGGAGAAGAAATGCATTCCATAATCCAAGTGATGAATGTGTTTGGAATGTTAAGGCATTGTAGGGCTTTTGCCTATGAGATTCCAATTTAAACTGTCATAAGCCTTTCTAAGGTCAACCTTAAGAGCACATCTAGGCATCCCCAAAGACCTATGATAGCTTCTAAGGAGTTTTTGTGATAGGAAGATGTTATCTGCAATCCTTCTCCCAGGAATAAATATGCTTTGCTTCTGACTAATAAGGATTGGTAGGATACATTTCATTCTATCAGACAAGATTTTGGTAATGCACTTATAAATGACATTGCAACATGATATAGGCCTGAAATCTCCAACAGAAGTGGGGTTGGAAACCTTAGGGATTAGAGAGATGACACTAGAATTGATCTCCTTAAAGAGTTGACTAAATTGAAAGAATTTAAGGATTGAGAATATGACGTCCTGTCCAACAATGTACCTGGGGAATGTTAAGCCAGCGATGTCTAGCACTTTGTTTGTCACAAGGTAGATTCATCAACGTTTATTGTTTTTTTCAGAATATTCATATGTGTTTTATCAAAAGCATGTTTTGTAGTAAATAAAGTTTTCCCGTTATATTTAACAATCCCTAAAAAAATTAATTTAAAATTTTACGAAAATTTCATGGATTTAGGTAGAGCAAAATAATTTACGAAATTAAACCCCACATTTAATTAGTAGGCTACAGTTTTTGTCAGCATCAGCTAATAGGCTTAACCATTTCTTTGGATCATTGAAGGTAGTGACAAATTAAATTAATTAACGTTAAGTTTAGGCTACGACTCAATGACCTTGAATTATTTGGAATTCTAAGATGTGTACTAAAATTTTAAAACTAATTAATTTAAATACATGTGGTGTTGGGCGGTTGCAGCTGTGGTTCATCCATTTGCAGAACACATAGTATACTTCATGCTTTTCGCAATACCATTGTTGACAACAATATCGACAGAGACGGCATCAATAGCATCATTTGCTGGTTACATTACATTCATTGATTTAATGAACAATTTGGGTCACTGCAACTTCGAGCTTATTCCCAAGTGGCTTTTCTCCTTCTTTCGTCCTCTCAAGTACATCATGTACACACCCTCGTAAGTTCTCCATCATTAACCCCATTCCCAAGCTTTATTTATTCTTTTTTGTTTGCTCAGTTAAAATTACTTTTCTATTAAATTTGTCAAAGAAAATTGGTACGACAACTGTCACTGCAGAAAATATTAGACTATGTCTTAGGTTGATACACGTTTGTCTTTTTTTATTTTTTTAATTAACGTTTCATTCATTAGGTTGTTTGGATAGGTAGTACTTACTGTAGTACTTCCGGCCAGTAATGCAATATTCACATAAAATTAAAGGACAAGAAAATGTAGAAAAAATTCTACTCTATTTACCCCAACCTTTTTTTCAAACACACAGCTACAAATAGCAACCGACTTATTTTTCAAAAACTCTATGTAATGCAAAGATAATCAAGGATTATTGGGTATTTCACCCAAAAAATACCAGTTATGCTTAAGTTTTAAAGTGATAAAATTTTTAATAACCCCCCTCCCCACCAATATGATATTTTTCGCAATTTCTTCGATATACTCAGGTCACATTGTGGCCAAATGACCAAAAGACTTAATATGGGATAGCCCTAAAGAAGACCAAACAATAATCTGATACATTTTCAGTCAAAGTACGTATACTCATTGAGACCACTACTTGATTTAGATTTTTTATTATATTAAAAAATACCGGATTGAGTCATACGAATAAGTTTACGACATTTACATGCAGTTTGGCCGTGTAATTAATTCTTAATCAAAAGAAAAAAATTGTAAAATACGTGGCCAACTATTGAAAGACACATTAAGCAAGTTAGTTTCTACAAAAAGATTAATTTTAAATGGAATAACCTTTCTGCATGCTTGAATGTGCAACCCCAATTGATGTACAATTATCCCCATGGTAATTAAGTATACACATGAGTCAGTTGAATGGGTGGAGGTTTCATAACTAAAACAACTACCAGAGAACGTGTTACGCACAAATTCAATTTAAGTCCATGTAGTAGTTGATCCAAATTAATTTATAACTGTCTCCCCTACATGATTTGGCATCTGCTTTTAAAACAGATTTACGACTGTCTTCCCTAAAGTTAAATTCTTAAATAGCAATAATATGTAGGTAGAACTACAAGTCTGGCCCATTTGGACCATTCTTGTAGTAAACTGGCGGCCCAGCTTTTTAATTGTAAGAATGGTTGAGCGGCCTGGTAGGCAAATGGGGAATGATTGACCATTTACCATTACACCATTAATGAAAAGGGCCTAAAAATTGCTATAGTACGCGTGCAGAGGCCCCACGCGTTACTATAGTGTGGGTGAAACACGACATTTAACGGAAAAAAATGGCTATGGTATGATATATAAATTAGATACTGGTTTATTTTTATCTATGAATACTAGAATAATTTGTTCGTTTGTTTGTATTTTTAGTAATAAATCAACGTGTAGTAGTTGTTGAAGAAATTCAGAGAAGAAGGCAAGAAAAACAAGAAGCAGAGAGATGACAGAGAGAATATAAGAGAAGAAAAGAAGAGATGAAGGAAAACAATATTTTCATTAACTGAAGAAATCAAAACAATAAACTTATTTATACAGAGAGGGAGAGCCAACATCTAGAAAAGATAAAAATACTAAACACCCTTAACTAACTAGCAGAACAAATATAACTAAGCCCATTATTTTACATCCCCTTTAAACTCATCCCAGGATTGAGGATGAGTTTGTTCCTAAGAAAACTGCAATGAGGAGTGGATAAAGGCATTGTAGATAGGTCTGCTAGCTGGAGTTGTGATGACACATGCTTTATAATCAGATCTTTCCTCATAACCCTTTCTCTAGCAAAATGAAAATCAACATGCTTTGTACGAGCATGGAGAACAATGTTTGAAGCTAAAGAAATTACAAAGGTGTTATCACAGTAAAGGATACGAGCTTGAGTCTGATACACATGAAGGTCTCTCAGAATTTTCCTAAGCCAACTTAACTTTGCTGCAATATTTGCCTAAGCCAACTTAACTCTGCTGCAATATTTTCCAATACTTTGTACTCTACTTCAGTAGAGGATCTAGCAACCGTGGCTTGCTTCTTTGCACTCTATGAGACTGCATTTGGACCAAGAAAAATGATAAATCCAAAAATTGAAAGCCTGTATGAGGGATCCCCAACCCAATCATTATCACTGAAAGCCTATAAATGAAGAGATCCATGTTAAAAATAAACACCATGATCAATAGTGCCAAGAACACACCTAAGGATCCTCTTTACTATAGTAAAGTAAGTTGTGTAGGAGAGTGCATAAACTAGCACACTTTATTTACAACAAAACTAATATTTGGCCTTGTAAAAGTTAGATATTGTAGAGAGCCTACCAGAATCCTATATAGAGTAATACTAGACATAGAAGAACTAGTATGGCTGTACAATGGTGATTTGGGTGAGTAAGGGGACTGACAAGGATTGGCTGCATAAGGGGACTGACAAGGCTTGGCTGCAATCATACTAGCCTTAGGAAGTATGTTCCTTGCATACTTATGTTGGTTAACAAAAATATCAGATGAAGTTCTACTTATCTCTAGGTCTAAGAAGTATTTTAAGTCACCCAAGTTAGACATGTAAGAATATTGTTGTAGAGAATGAACAATGCTATCAATTTATTTAAAATTAGTACCATTAATGACAATGTCATTAACATAGAATAAGATATAGGTGAGAGTGTTAGATGTAGCATGAACAAACAGGGAGTTGGTCGCTTGAACCTATAAAACCAAGAGAAAGAATATGACTAGTAATATTTTCAAACCTAGCCCTCGAAGCCTGTTTTAGGCCATACAAAGACTTATTGAGTTTGCAAACATAATTAGGATGGTTTTTGGCAACAAAACCTAGTGGCATACTCATATACACTTCTTCAGATAAGAACCCATGTAGAAAGTCATCTTTGACATCGAGTTACCATAAAGGCCAACCATAAGTGGCCGCTAAGGAAAGTAAGATCCTAATGGTTAGTTTCTTAATGACAAGACAAAAGGTTTCACCACAGCCTGTTGGTGGTAGCCTTTGGCAACCAACCTGGTTTTATGCTTAGCAATGGTGCCATCTATGTTGTACTTAGGTTTGTAGATCCATTTACAACTCACAAGATTCTTATGAGGGGGTAGAGGCATTAAAGTCCATATGTTTTGAGATATAAAGGCAGCATACTCGTTTTGCATAGCTTGAGTCCACTCTGGACTCTTGGAAGAAGAAGTGTAAGATGTAGGTTCCAGGTTTAAGGAAGGAAGTGAGGGACTAGAAGTGAGAAAGGATTTCCTTTTGGAAATCCCAGATTTAGATCAGGTTTGCATATGATGATGGGATTGAAGAAGAGCCTAAGAGATAGTAGGTCTAGGCCTGGAAGAAGTAAGAGTAGATATAGGGAGATTAATAGAGTCCTGGGGATATGTCAAGATAGAAACTAGCATCAAAATTAACAATAGGTAAATCATGACACATATCAGCATGTAAAACAGTAGAAACAGCAGGATCAATAATAGATTGAAAATTATGATAGTGACTAATAGTTTTCAGATCAAGATTTAGATCATCATCATGATGCATAACAGATAAATCATTCACAGTTCTAGTATGAATATCAGAATCAGAAGTAGCAGATTGACTCTTACCAGAATCCATTGGAATAGTAGTGGTGAAAGTAGACTTAGAGGGAATAGATGTGCTAAAGAAAGGTAATAAAGAGGCATAACTGTCACTAGACGCATTAGAGACATTAGATTGAGATATCCTATCAGTACTAACAGAAAATGTAGCAAAAGGAAAAAGTTTTTCATCAAACAGAACATCTCTAAAGATATAATACCTTTTATGAACTTTTTCATAGCATGAGTACCCTTTCTTATTCAAGGAATAACCCAAGAACACACATTGCAGAGTTTTTGGTTGGAACTTATTCTTCATATAGGGTCTTCGATTGAGATAGCAAGCACACCCAAACACTTTTTGGAGTTTGTAATCAGCATGTTTACCAAATAGTTTATCAAAGGGAGAATCATATTCAAACTAGCACCAGGTATATGATTGATTAAGTAGGTAGTGGCCAAAGAAAAATTCTAGAACTCGGAAGGAATGGAGGCATGATGCATCAAGGTAAGACCTGTCTTAACCATGTGCATGTGCTTCCTCTCAACAATTCTATTTTGCTGAGGGGTACAAGAAAAGGACTTTTGGTGAACAATTTCTTTCTCACTGAGATGAGATTTAAAGGAGAGGATATTGTATTCACCTCTTCCATCAGTCTTTAGAGTTTTGATTTTAGTCGAGAACATGTTCTTAGTAAAGGGGTTGAAACCTCTTAAAAACAAACAGAACTTCAGACTTGTTGTTTATAAGGAAAAACTAAGTAAATCTAGACATGCAATCAATGAATATGACATAACTCAGCCACCAAACATCACTATGGGCAAGAGATAAAGGAGAATCAAAAGTGGATTCAGAAGCAGAATATGAAAGCCTTGTCATTTTATTAGTTATGCAACTAATACGGATAGATTTATCTAGAGTATAAACAACACATGGTATTTGTGCCTTATGTAAGATTTGCCTAACTATACTACTTGCAGGATGACCAAATCTAAAATGCCAGAGAGAATCTGTACTCTTGGAACCAATATAAGAATCAATGGGTTTTGATATAGTTGTAGGAATATGATATATGCCATTTACACTAAGACCTTTATGTAAAATTTATCTTGTGGCTTTGTCCTGGATCCATAAAAAGGAGCATAAAAAATGAATAAGCAATTGTTATCAAGGCAAAATTTATAGACATACATCAAATTAGAGGGCAGTTGAGGAACATAGAAAATTTGTGATAGAGGAAAAGACTTAGAAGAGATATGAAGCATACTAGAACCTGTGTGTGAGATATGTAGAGTTTGCCCATTGTCAATAGATATACCTTTTTCACCATTGTATTTAGAGGTGGTGACCAAATTGTATAGATCAGGAGTGAGATGGGTGTTACACCCAATGTCATGAGCTACATTTGAAGGATTGTGTGATGTGCAACTTGGCTCAAGGCTGTCATGGAAGACAAGTTGGTTGATGGGCTTCTTTCTTGATAAGAGAAATTCATCCTATGGAAGCAATCCATTGTACTGTGACTCATCTTTTGAAATATTTGGCACTAAATTCTATTGTTCTGGGAAGTGATATAACCATCTTGACTAGAGTTAGCAAGTCCTTTAAGGTCTGAGAATTCTAACTTGGAGGAGCACCAAGAACTGAAGGAAAAGGATAGGGGTTTCAGTTTTGTGATCTTCCTCCTCTTTCTGAATTAAACCTCCCAGAATTGTTTCTATTGCGTCGAAATTTTTTGAAGCCCCTTCCTTGATTGGACCCTCAATTGTTAAAGGTAGCAAGAAATGGAGTATTCTGAAAAGAAGTGTCTTGCTACTTTTGTTGAGTTTCCAGGAATTGCTCTTCAGAGTTGAGGAGGACATGCAGTTCCTCAAGAGACATAGGCTATTCTCTTGTTATTATTGAAGTCCTAATAGTGTTAAACTCATTTGATAACCCGCTGATGGTATATATCAGCACATCCTCGTCTTCAATATTGACAAAAACTGCAGAACGCTTATTCTTTACCTCTTTAATTCTCTATATGTATGAATTGATGCATTCAGATGTCTTCTTAGTGATAGATTGTATGTCTGACTTGAGTTGCAAGATATCAGTTCTTGAAACTGAAGAGAATCTCTATCGAGTCCCAGACCTCTTTGGAAGTCTTGCACCCCATGGCATATAATAAAGCCATAGGTGAAAGAGTGGCATTTATCAAAGTGATTAGGGCTTGGTCTTGGCAATCCAGTGCTCGTATTTTGGGTCTCTATTCTATGTATCCTCTCCATTGGCATTCTTGAAAATTCTTGATGAGCATTTTATCGTTCCATCGATGTAGCTGAAGACCAGCTGTAATTTCAGGATTGAAGTGATATGATATTTCCATAAAATGAAGTTTTTAGAATCTAATCTTATGGATATTAGATTACAGATGTTAGAAAGGAGGAAAATAGAAGAATGAGGTGTTGGCTTAACAATACTCGCAACAGGAGGTGTATTAATAAAATCTTGAGTGGAAGAGAAGATGGTACATACTAAGAACTAGTTTGGGAATTGATTTGAGAATTGGTTTGTGAACCAATTTGATGTTGCGCATTTTCTTGATCTTGGGTACTCATTTTCAGTGTGATCGGCCATGGCTGACGTTTGTTAGTGAGGCTCTGATACCATGAAAGACAAGAAACAAAGAGATGACAGAGAGAAGAGAAGAGAAGAACAGATGAAGGAGAACAATATTTTCATTAACTGAAGAAATCAACAATAAACTTATTTATACAGAGAGGGAGAGCCAACGACTAGAAAAGATAAGAAAAACTAAAACAATCTTAACTAACTAACAGAACAAATATAACTAAGCCTATTACTTTATAGTTGTTACAATTTCTCAATTTATTCTAACAATTCTCATTAACTAGTTAAATTCTACTATTTGTGGTTATGTTTTAGACAAACTCGTTGGGTCTAAAAAATTTGTCATTAATTCTTACAGAAAATTAAAAGCTATTAATTAAAGAAAGTAGTCTTCAGGAAACCCTAACCTAGCATTGAAATTTATCTAACGCCAAAGCATCATTTTAAGTCCACCTATATCTAACACTAATTTTTGAGTTAATTACCCTTGTTATCTTTTCATTCATTACTTATTAGAGGCTGTTTGGTACAAGGGGATGTTTTTTCAAATGCCTCGAAACTCTGTCATCTCTCTTCAAACTTGTTTGCTATCAAAATGTAGTACGAAACTTTAGATACATGAAATCTAAATATACTCTCAAATGAGGGTATTTGAAAGGAAGAACTACAAGAATGACCCATTTTAGCCATTCTTGTGGCAACATATTATTTTTTAATTTTAATTGCAGGAATGATAAACTTCTAATAAGAAAAAGGAGGGGGATGCGTAGTCATTTGCCATTAAGTCTTTAATGAAAAAGGCCAAAAACACGTTACAATACACGTGCAGCAGCTCCACGCGCGTACTGTAGCGTGAGTGACACGTGGATTCCGTTGAAAAGAAGTTATGCTTATGATATATAAATTAGATATGTATGATATCTAATTTTGATACGTACCGTATTTAGTTTTGATACCACAACGTCTTGCAATTTTTTTGCATTAAGAAACCCAGAAAAACCCACGCAAAAAATCAGAAAAACTCACGCGAAAAAGATTAGAAAAATCTCAAATTCAATAAATAATCAGAAAAAATCTTAGATCCAAGAACGAAATACTAACCACACATTAACTTCTGTACAAAAAATCAATTTTAACCCTAACAATGCACTAATAGTTAATTTTATAAAAATTTTCAAAAAACTCAAAGAAAAACAGCGGGGGAGGGAGGGAGGTCACCGACCAACAACATGCAGCAAGGAAAATAGAGACAGAAAGGCGACGAGCAGGTGACAACGAGCATGAAGCGGTGGAAGTTCTATTGGGAAGACATGACTGCTGTTCAAAAATTTAGAGGCCAAAACTATGTGAGGAAGACAGGGATAAAAATAAATTTTTTTCAAGGCCAGTGCCACTTGTGAAAAAAGGCAATATTTGCAATATTAAAAAATGAACATTTATGTAGAGTTGCCATCCAAAAGTGGAGAATCTTATAATTTTCCCTATCTGAAACCCTCATAAATCAACGGGAATCTCAATGCTCAGTATCTCCTATAAAAGATAAAATACCCTCATTTTTATCTTCTTCAGCTTCATCTTCTTCCTCTCCCTCTCAATCTCACGTGACCATCATCAATGAAAACAGTGAAACCCTTCTCTTTCTCTCTTTTTGTACAGAGTTATGAGAAACTATTATAGCACAGAACCAATAGAGAAAATGGTTAATTTTAATTTTTGAAGCTTTTCGGTACGAAACAAATAACCAAAAAAGGCCGAAACTTGGGTTACTATAGGTTGAAGAAGATTATTTTTTGTCACTTCGTCCATCATCCATATCTTTGCATCTTATCTGGCAAAAAGAAAAAGTCTTAGCTTCCCTGCCATTTTGTTCATACAAAAAAATCACAGGAAAATACTTTCAGTGAAAAAGGATTTTTGTTATTGTTTTAAGATTTTATTTGCATATAATAATTAAAGTTATTTTATTATTTAGGTTGTTTTTATTATAAGTTAAGTAAAAATCATACATAAAAATAATTTAGCTCAAGGGTAAAATTGAAAATTGATAAGTGTACTTATAACATTCTATCAAACAAAGTAATTTAATATTCTGATCGTTAAAATTATAACATTCTCAAGTGTTAACAAACAAAATAGTCATAATTTTTCGGACATATATATTTTCACAATCATATTTTAATAATTTTATTCTGAAATCATTCACTCTAGATCTTATACCATACGACCTTAAGAGGAGAAAAGATCCCCTCTAAATCTTTAGTTTTAACATTATGGTTAGCTTTATGAGTCTTATAATGGTTTAATATATAATCCAGTTAGTTACCGTATAGTGTTATGATCAAAAGAAAAACTTCATTAACAGTCATCAAGATAATCAAATTACGAAATAATGTCTCTGCTAATGATCACAGATACCATTCACTGCATCACACCCAATTCCGAACCAACTACGCACTTTTCATGCCATTTTATGACTACATCTATGGGACTATGGACAAGTCGTCAGAAGCTTTATATGAAAAATCATTAACAAGACCAGAAGAGATACCGAACGTTGTTCATCTGACGCATCTGACTACGCCCGAGTCCATCTATCATCTAAGGCTGGGATTCTCTTCTGTGGCATCTGAACCCTATACATCCAAATGGTACCTTTGGATGCTTTGGCCAATCACATGTTGGTCTATGATGTTGACATGGATATATGGCAAGACATTTACTTTGGAAAGAAACTCATTCAAAAATCTTAAAATGCAATCTTGGGTTGTACCAAGATACAATATCCAAGTATTTCTCTTATCTCACTATTTGTTTCTGTTTTGTTCATAAATTCTTAACTTTGACTTAATAAGCTAATTATATGTTATTAATTTTTATTTATTTTGTAGTATTTTATGGAATGGAGAAGAGAAGCAATCAATAGCTTGATAGAAGCAGCAGTACTAGATGCTGATAAGAAAGGAGTGAAGGTGCTGAGTTTAGGTCTTCTAAACCAGGCAAGTTACTCATGCAATTTTTACTTGTTTTTGTAAGGTTAATTTGGTAATTTGAAACTCTCAGTAATTGTTCTATGCATAAATATTCCAAAAAGATAAAAAAAAAGTTGACAAAAGTGTTTTTCAATTAATGTATATAAATTGAATATTCCATATATATTGTATTGAAAATTGAAGGGTGAAGAGCTAAACGGAAATGGGGAGCTTTACCTAAAAAAGCAGCCCCAGCTGAAAGTAAAAGTGGTTGATGGTAGTAGTTTAGCGGCTGCAGTTGTGGTAAACAGCATTCCCGAAGGTACAACCCAAGTGCTTCTGAGGGGAAAGCTTAATAAAGTTGCTTATGCCATTGCTGATGTTTTATGCCAAAAGGGTGTACAGGTATAAATATTTGTTTTCAATGGTTATGTTTTGTTATATATTATGACTCAAATTTCTTGGACTTGGCTTCTCTCCATTATCCATTTCGCCCAATTTTCCTCAATGCATGTTTAGATGGTTGATATCTATTAATTTTTTATTAATCAGTTCAGATTTATTTTTTCTCATTAATAACCAAATCAACTAATTTTACTTTAGTTAAGTACATTATTTCAAATTTAACTCAAAAATAAATTAGCTCTTTACTTCCTTCCAAAATAAAATATTTCCCCACACTAATTACCACTTGAACATTTTCTAAGAAAACAAACAGAAAATTGGTCGAAACAACCCATGAACAAATACCCCATAATTAATTAGAAAAACTAAATTAAACAAATACTACTCCTAATTCAATTGCAACGATAAAAAGAAAACCAAAAACATGAAGAAAACCGAATATGACTTGACACCCACGTTTAGTTTCAAAGCAATAGCAAAAAATAGCGGTTCTTCAAATTTGATATCTAGGATTACAGAATTTTACATACACAATTCATGAGACACGGTTTAATTCAAATTCTTTGATAAACCCTAGTTTCCATTTCCTGTAAGTATGAAGGTACAATTTTTTAGATATATGTGAAATAGAGAAAAAAATAACAACTTTTTTATGTTTTTAAAAAAGTTTTACCTTGACTACATTGAGTATCGTAGGCGCTTTCATAATTCCTCAATAGATCGTAATGGAATGATTCCTGAAAGAATATTAAAAAAACAAAATTATGTGAACAAATTATTTTGTTACATCTAAAAGGAAGATGGAAACTTACTGTAGGTGTATTTGAAATTTGGACTTGAGATGGAGCAGCTATTGGATCACAAGAATTGCGAGCCTTCTTCTTTTTTGAATGTTTTTCCATGCATCCTTTGAGTCGACCTCTTCCTCGATAAATCACAAATTTTCTCTTCAGACCTTTCGCTTGGTCAATGTTGATATTCTCAAACACTTCATTTTGGTTATGTTCAATTTGTGTGTTATCATAGCTAGTAGAAGGACAAAATGAAGTTTCATTATGTGTTGCATTAAGACCGCTTAACTTTTCAAGAAACTCGTTACCAAATTTCGCAGCCAATCTAAATCATGTTTCTGATTCAGCTGCTATACGAACAAGAGTAGGACATAATGTTTTATATATTGTTGTTGATTGTTAAGGCTGGACCTTCTTCCTTGTCATTCTCGCATGTTTCTATTCTCCCATTAATTCTAGCATTCTTTGTCGTGGGTTGTCTTTTCTTTTCTTTTCTGTTTGTTTGGGTTTTTTTTTTCAATTGCCTGTGTAGTTTTCGACTAATTTTCTGTTTATTTTTTAGAAACTGATGGAGTAGAAATTTCGACCAATTTTCTGTTTGTTTTCTTAGAAACTGTTCGAGACGTAATTAGTGTGGGAAAATTGTAGTTAGTGTGAGAACATATTTTATTTTGGAGGGAAGTAAGGAGCCAATTTATTCTTGAGTTAAATTTGAAACAATGTACGTAACTAGAGTTAAATTGGTTGGTTTGTTTATCAATGGAAAAAAAATAAATCTGAGCCGTTTAATAAAAAATTAATAGGTGTCAACCATCTAAAGGTACATTGAGGAAAATTGGGGGAAAAGGGTGATGGAGAGGAAAAGATATTGTGGTGACGATAAGTTTTGAAGGAGATTCCTATTCCAAATTGAGAAGTTAGTGTTTTTTGGAGTGATTATAAATAAGAGGCTTCGTTTAGGGGTTTGGTTGTTCTATTTCGGCAGAAGGTGAGATGTGAGCCTACTCTAAAAAGAGCATCCCTTTTGAGGCTTTACCCTAAGAAATAGTTTGACAACCTTAACTTGTGTGAGATAACTCTATTCAAAGAGGGGATATCCCATGATATTAGTAGCCTTAACTTATGAGAGAGAGCTCTATTCAAAAAAGGGATATCCCATGATATTATGAGGCTATTTAGAAGACTAACCCAAATCTTATTGCACTAAAATCGATAAATGGTTATTTTTTTCTAAGCTTGTTATAGTTTCTAAAGTATGGTTCGAGTGTGTGTATTGTGTTAGATTTTAGTGCAATAAGATTTGGGTTAGATGTTTGTGTCTTTCCAAAGTATTTTTTAAATGTGACCAACTCTAAGCTGAAATTTTGTCAGGTAACAACACTATACAAGTATGAATATGAGAAGCTCAAAACAAGACTTCCCACCGAATCTCAAAGCAATTTAGTCCTTTCAAAGAGTTACAATAAGAAGGTGAATATTTTCATTTCCTTATAGACTAAAGATTTTTCCAATAGACCATCTAGTATTTCCTCCCCCATTAATAACAACGTATAAGGGAACTTAATTTTAATATTAGAATAATATTGTAACGTTATCGATCAGGACTGAAACATCAATCTAATCCTCTAATAACTTTCTTAGTTTATTCTTTAAGCGTGGAGTAATAACCTTGATGCACAATTTTTACATAGTTGAAAGAGTTACATTTTTATGCTTTACTGGAAGTGGTAGAGAAGAAAATGGGCTGGTAAAAATGGTTAAATCTCACATCCGTACATCTCAATCACATATTTATTTGTTTGTGACAAATTAAAATATATTTGTTTGACTATTTGGTATATTATAAATGAATATTTACAGATATGGATAGTAGGAGATGGATTGGCAGAAGAAGAACAAATGAATGCATCAGAAGAAACAGTGTTCGTTCCCTTTTCACAGTTTCCTCCCAAGAAAATACGCAAAGATTGCTTCTATCTCTCCACTCCTTCTATGATTGTTCCTCCATCTTTTGAGAATATGCATTCTTGTGAGGTAATCAACCTTCATATCAATCATTCATTCTATCATTCCTCTATTTTTGATATTTACAATTAATTATGTTTTCTTAAAATATTCTTTACATTCTAATTAAAACATCAATACAAATAATTAAAACATTTCTTAGCTCATGATGGCGTGGATTTTATTTTGAAGGGAATTTAGTTTCACAAGAAACATTGATTATCGACTAGGATACATAATTTGGTCTTTGTAGACGGCATCTCACACTTGATGAGTAAAGCATTTTAAGAGAAAGAAAATAGGAGAATGATCTCAAGAGATATAGGGTTAATTGTCAAACTATCTTTGACTAGCTAGTGCACTTACAAAGTAATCATAAAACTTAAGATCCCAATCAAGCTAAAGGGTGATGTCTTCACATAAAGCTTGTATTTGAGATAGGTAAACCTTAGAGTAGAGAGATTGTTGGTTAGCGAATCTGCCAACTGATCAATGAGGGGAAGAAACCTCACTCAAGTTGTCTGAGTTGAATCTTTTCTCAAATAAAGTGACATCCCACTCTACATGTTAAGTCTTAGCATGAATGATTGGATTGACGCAAGAGCCAAAGCACATATATTGTCATACCACAAGATAGGAGGTTGTGGACAATGCAATCCGAATTGAGCCAACACAATTTTCAAACATTGAATTTCTGAGGCACCATTAACAAGAGCTCTATGCTCACGTTCTGTACTACTCCATGACACAATAGGCTATTTCTTACAAGACCATAACATGAGATTATCTCCAAGGAATATATCATAACCTTTAGTTGATCTCCTTTCATCATTGTCCCCTACCTAATCAACATTAAAAAATACTTGTTATGGTTTCACTATAAGAAGGTTTTATGGTCAAGTCGTCATGAATTGTACCTTTCATACATCAAAGGAGCCTTTTGCATGCCTGCCAGTGAGTAACAAGTAGTTTGGGGATAAATTAGATTAGTCTATTTATAATGAAGCTAATGTCTGGTCTTTAATAGCCAGATACTGCAAGGCTCTTGTAATGCTCCTAAACATTATAACATCTTCCATAGGCTCACCATTGTGTAGAAAAGCTAAACAATAGAACTAGTGGGTGAAAGAGGTGGTTTAGCATCTTCCATCTTTGTCCTCTTCTGCAAATCACTGATATAGGTGGTTTAGCACCTTCCATCTTTGTCCTCTTCTGCAAATCACTTATATATATTTTGATTGAGTAAGGTGCATTCTAGCTTGATCTTTGTAAACTTCAATTCCAAGAAAAAATGAATTGAACTTGAATCTTTTATGCAAAAGACATACAAATGGCTGGCCAGCTATTTTATAAGAGTAGAACTATTTCCTGTAAGGATTATGTATCTACATATAACAGTAAGTACATAACTGCTTTACCAGATTTGAATATAAACATAATGTATTAGACTTGGAATTTACGGAAGCCTAATGAATATAAGAGATAATTTAAGCTTACCATAACAAACCCTTGGAGCTTGTTCAAGTCCATATAAGACTTTCTTCAATTTCTAAATATGCTAAGGTATTAAAGGATCTATGAATCCTTCTGGTTAAGGATAAAAACTATTTCACTTAGGTAACCATTTAAGAATGCATTGTTTATATCCAACTGCTTAACCTCCCAGCCAAAAGTTATTGCAAAATGAAAAATAATTCTACCGGTGGAAGGTTTAATTATAGGGAAAGGTCTTAGTAAAATATATTTCAGGAATTTGATGAAATCCCTTTGCAACCAACCTAGTTTTATGTCTTTTAATGCTATCATTAGGTTGAAGTTTTAGTTCAAACACTCACTTGTTCCCAAAAAAAATACATAAAAAAGTTGTAAGGCATTAGTTCCCAGGTATCATTTCTCAAAAGAGCATTATACTCATCTACCATGGCATGCTTCCATCAGTAAGTGCGTCCTTAAAACTACTAGGTATTGTGGCTAGGTGTGATTTTTGGTAGAGGATGTTTGTTCTAGTGACCATAGAATGCAAGGAAAGAGAACCGATTTATGTAATTGGAGTAGATGAGGTGGGAAAGTTTCACTAATACATTACCAGATATAGATGGCGTGTTTTGTGCACGGTGAATATTGGTAAAACTTGCAGGGTGAATATCAGTAAAACTTGAGAAGAAGCCAAATGTAAGATCATACATGATGCTAACTGAATTAAAGATGAAACATTCTGGCTTGAGAAGCTCTTTTGTATAGAACTTTTAGATGGACAATCTCTTATATTGTTCAGACTTATATTAGAAGGAACATAAGATTTTATCTCAGCAGGAACTAAAATTGTACGTGTAGGAAACTTTGACATTTCATACTGAATGAGTAGAATTTGACTCCTAGTTAACATACTGAGACACAAATGGAAAATAAGTCTTAAAAAAGACAACATTCATAGATATGTAGACCTTGCCAGATGGATGCAAACACTTTTATCCTTTTTGATTTGGTGAATAACCAAAGAAAATACACATATTTGAAAGGAAATCGAAGTTTATTATATGGCCTAAGGTGAGTAAAACATGTACAACCAAAGATTTCAAGTGTTATTATCTGGATTTTTGTTAAACTGCTTATGGTTAGGAGACAAATTCTGGTAAGATTTTCAAAGTGTTATATCTTGTAGCCTATTTATAAGGAAATATGATGTTTGAAAGGCATCCCACAAAAAACTCAAGGGTATTTGAGCCTGTGCAAGTAAGGTAAGTCCTGTTTCAACAACATGTCTATGTTTTCTTTCAATCTCGTCATTTAGTTGATGAGTGTGAGGATAAGAATTTCTAAATGAAATTTCACGTGATTGAATAAAATGTGCAAAAACTTTACGCCCCAGTCAGACTGTAGATGCTTAAGTTTCCTATCAAACTAATTCTCAGCAAATATTTTAGATCACAAGGATTTGTAAAGCTTCGAATGTCAGCTTAAGGTGAAAATATCCACTAAAATCATCTAAGAAGAATATGTAATACATGTAACCTTCTCCGGAAAAAGTGGGTGAAGGCTCCCAAAGGTCTTGTAAACTAAGTCTAAAGTACTTGAAGTTGTTGATTCTAAAGTAAGAAAGGGTAAAACATGATTTTTTCCCTTTTGACAAGATATACAGAAGGGATTCTTGGTATAAGTGACTCAAGAGGAACTTCACACTTTGTTTAATATGTTTTGTGTAGGATGTCCTAACCTTTTATGCCATGTTTTAGTATTTATAGTATAAGTAGTATTTTTCCATTCATTTTTATAAGAAAAGGAAACATCTTTAGAGTCATCAGTATAACAAGCAGAAGGATACATTCTTTTTTTAAATTGATAAGAATCAATAGAAGAATTACAAACTTTATTATTGTAAGAATTCAAGATTTGACTTCCTATGGAATTGAGCAGGCTGGAATGAGGCATAATTGACATATTTTTGGAACCACAACACTCAAATGATAATTTTGAATTGCAAAAGTAGCACTCCCAAGGCTTAATAGTGTATCAAAAGTTAGCATTAAATTCAACATATACATTGTTATCAAGTGTTAATTTTGAATTGCTGATGAGATTTTTCTTTATGTCTATAACCCTTAATAGTGTATCAAGTCTAAGAGGGAATGATTTTGAAGGTAATAGGGTAGAACCTATATGAGATATCAGCAAGCACTTAGCACTACCTACTACCGTCTTTTTAGATCCATTAAATTCGCGAGCAAGACTCTGATTTCATAGATTAGAAGTTATATGGTTTGTAGCAACACTGCTACACACCAGCTTAATCACATATTGAATCTGGTGAAACTATATATGCTGAAAGACACCATGTACGCATAAGGATTTCTAGAGAACCCACCACATTGCCCTTGAAAACTGCTAAAATTTTGACTTTGTGAATGATCTTGTGGCCCTTTTTAATATATGTAGCAGCAAATCTTTGTACAGTGGCCATGTTTTCCACAAACTAGGCATAAAATCTTTTCTCCTCTTCCTGAACTTCCTCCACTTCTTGCATTCATATTTCCTCTGAATCCTTGGTGAGAGGAGAAATCTCTTGTATAAGAATTTCCACGTTCATTCTCGATATAGTAAGAAAATCCTAAACCTCTATTAGAAGTCTTTCTATATCCAGTATTTGACATAGAGTTAGTACTCACTTACAGAGTAGTTTCATTTAAAGCTAGTTAGATCTCAATTCAATTTTCATTGGCATAGAAGTCAAGACTTAATTTCTTCCATTGAAATTTCATCATCTCTTGAAGTTATATTGATTACAACAAGATCAAAATCTAACCCCAAACCATTCATCACATACCTCATTAACACTTGGTCACTAATAGATTAACCATCTACTCTTAAATCATCATCAATTCTTCATAACTTTTCACAATAATCTAAAATTGAATCATTACCTTTTGGTATAGTTTGTAGTTTTAACTACATAATTCTTACTTCTGACTAGCTTGCAAAACTTTGTTCTAAACTCTTCCAAACTTTAGAAGAGGATTCATATTGAGCAACCATGGCCAAGATTCCTTTTGCCATAGAATCTTTCACCCAACTAAGCAAAAATTAATCTTTCCTCATCCATATTTTGTATTTTAGATTCTCAATTCCATTAGCCAGCTTCTTGTCCAGTTTCCTTGAATTTTTAAAGACAATATCTTCGAGTTTACAGCTAGTAACAGCTGGAGTTACATGTAATTTTCATATCGCATAGTTGTTTTTGTCCAATTTGATTCATAGAGAACTACCTAGGGACTTTCTAATCACATTGTTCAAGCTTGCTAAGGAATTACTTGAACCATTAGTTGAACCATTATTTTCATTAGGAGCAATATTTTGATACCATATAGCAGTTTAACAGGGATAAAAAATTGAAGAATGATCTTAGTGAGATGGAAGAAAGATATCAGTTTTTAAATAACTATGATATATGGTTCTATCGCACTATATTCAGGAGCTAAGGGGGTGTGACCGTGACGTCATGTTGGTGCAGTCACATGTGTGATCTATCTTAATAAATGACAAATATGGTCGGGAGGTTTGGATCTGAAGGGTGAAGGACGAGCACTTTGAGCTAACCCATAGAAGGTGAGAAAATGCTCTTCGAAGGAGGAATTCAGAGAGAATTCTCCAAGTCTAGTAAGTGAGGAAATGAAAAATGAATCTAAAGTGTCAAAAGTCTTTAACAATGAGGGGGATGCCTCTATTGATAGAAGCTTCTAGATGGGGTCCACTCCAACTAACCAGGTCCACTCCAACTAATCATTTGACTAATTGATAGTGGAACTTACGTAATGACATCTCAACAAGCTCGTTGAGGTGAAAACATCCAGTCATCACTTATTAAAACCATAACCACATGGGCTAGAGTATCTATAGAGAAGATTCTCATGTACGCTACCTACCGCGTTGTGTCATGTGTCACGTGTAGTGATCGTGAATCTGGGAAGAAAGGACACAAAGAGCATTGCACGTCGACGAGATAGGTGATGTTTGTCTATGACCTCTCTTGAGGGGTGTCCTCATAACTAGGTCCTTTCTCACAATGGGAAGATGACACATCCATGGCCCTGAAAGATGCCAAATTGGTGAAGGGTTATCCTTACCAATATAGTGTAACCTCATCCTAATTCTACCAGACCACAATCCCCAGAATTGTTCTCAAGCAAAGGATCCATTTTATGTTCATCGATCACTGACGTGGCAATCACGTTGAAAAGTCAAAATTAACACTTTACAGTAGTTCATAGAAGCGATAAGTGTCATAATGGCAAGTCAAAGTCATAGTGGTCAACCTTGTAAGTGACGGAGGGTACAGCGATGTACACACAATATATTGAGTACAAAAGGTTCTTTACACTCCTAGTTATTAATTGAGAAAAGGTTAGCAACCTATAGAAACTGCTAACAAAATTAGGAACTACTCTGAGATAGCTTTACAATTTGGCTACATGCCATACTATCAGTTATATATCACAACTAGCTAATGCACTTACTGCGTTATCATATATGTTAACAATGCGACAGCATATCATCCTTTTAATGCAAAAGCATAAAGCCTTCATATAAAAGAATTGCAAACATGATTTACTAGCTAATTTATTCCATTATTAAGTATCTTAAATGATATTGAAAATACTAATTTTCTATGATAAATAAATTTGAAAATGTGTGAAAACAGAATTGGTTGCCGAGAAGAGTAATGAGTGCATGGAGGATAGCAGGGATAATACATGCATTGGAAGGTTGGAATGTGAATGAGTGTGGAGACAAGATGTTGAGCATTGAGGATATATGGCGTGCAAGTCTTGAGCATGGCTTTCGTCCTCTTCATTACTAAAGGATATTCTTGTTATGCTTAGATCTATATGTCACCCTAATCAGCTTCTTAAGCTTTAATTCCATTCATATCTTAAATGCTTTCGTACTTCATGTAATTACTACTATATTATAAGTGTGTTCTTAATTAATGCTTAGAAACTTTCTGAAACTAGACTTTTGTAACGCACTATATATAAACATATATAATATTGTGTTTAAGTTAATTCACCATTTAATTAAAGAAATATATGTGTGTGCGCACTCTGAGAATATTTAATTCTATCAATTGTAGAATTAACTTAGAAAAAAAATGGATTGTAGAATTGAATAGCAAAAATGAAATAATCAAACTCTCAATCAGAATGTCCATGAGAAACCCTTTAGCAAACTCGACATATTAGCAAAGAAAAGAAAGAGTCTTTGAGGGGGAATGTTTGTATATTATGAAATAAGTTTCATACTAATGAATAAACGGTAAAATAAGTTGATATCTAAATCCTCAAACTTTAATCTAATTAAATTAACAAAACAACAAATATTATTATAATCAAGTTTGTCAAGCATTTAATCAAGTAGTCGAAATATAAATAAATAGAGATAGAAAGATAGACACGCATAATTTTTAGTGTAAGCCCTTACAAGAAAAAAACCACATGGTTCAAATCAAGATTAAAACCTACTACGAATTTAAAAGAGTACAGAGATCAGACTTATAATTAAATCAACTCAATTACCTCTTATAACTTTTCTGCGACTCTTAACTCCTTATACCAACCTCTTTGTTTCTTAGGAAACACATTCACCCATCTTGATCTTCTTTCAAGGCATAAGCATGCACCACGCTAGTCAATACAATCTCCACGTCAAGCCACAAGGATTCTAAAAATTTCATTTTCTTGGACTCTACCCCTGGTCACAAATATAATCATATAGTCTCATTAATGATAGACATGTCCTAAGGCACAAGACTCTCATTAAGTATGAAAGAAAAAGATCTAAATATGTTTTCTAGGAAAAACCTCAAAAAATCATTCAATTTGAAATTGATTTATTCGAAGAAAACAAAATCCGTTTTAATTCTTAAAAAACTTCAAGAAAAAATTTAAAATAGCATTAAAATCAAAAGTTAAAATTCAAATAATAAACATGAAACTTGAAATACTTTTCTAATGAGAGAAGATAAGATCGAAAAGTATGGTAAAATGGAAAACAACAAAAACCCATTTTTTTCTCTAATTCGGTTTCCCTAATAGGAAAATATGTATATATCGGCTAGGAAAAACTTGGTGAGCAAGCATGGCTAATAGAGCTTATGTAACATATCGCAATGTGCATGCGATACGGAGCGGTGATTGAAAAAGATATTTAAAAAGTTTTAGAGTTGTCACCAATTAAATTATGGTGTGATTGATCATCCAATATTTAAAATATATTTGGTCTATAAAAAGAGTTGGTTGGGGAGTCGTTTGTGTGTGGAGAATGTATAAACATCCCACAACACTAGTTGTTAAAATAGTTACCAAAATTTATTCAAATAATATATTTAAAAAATGGTCCTAAGAAAATATTGTAGAAAATTATTTTTACATGTTCCACAATGTACTATCTTGTAACAAAAATGAAAAAAGTGTTGTGACATTAATGAGTGACATGGAGGCCATTTATAAAATTATAAGTAATATGATATCAAAAATATTTATATGTTTAGAAAATATAAGAATTAAGAATCAGACTTCTGAAAATAGTTCATATTTAATTATCTTGAAAAATTTGATTCCTTATATTTCTCAAAATATCATTTTAATAAATGATATATGTACCAACTTAATTTTGAACTGTTTGAGATTGTAAAAATCATGTTGCAAGTAAATTTAGACTTCTTACATTTTGAATGTAGAAAATTAGACTTCCAATATCTGTAAATCCTATTTTATAAAATTATTTGTAAGTTTATGAAAAACATATTGGAATTAATTTTAGACTTCCGAAATATAGTTTCTCAACTCTTAAGAATAGAGAATTAGACTTTCAATATCTCTAAAATTTGATTTCAAAATTTTAGATTCGAAAGAAATAAATTATTTTTCAATATTAATTTAAATAATAATAATGAGGACTGTGTTAAGATTTATAACAAAATTTACAAAACAATAATTAGTTTAAAAAATGTCCTCATATATCTATTAATGTGTTGGCATAGAGATATAAAATAATACAATGAAGAATGACATATATACATTAAAAATAAATAACGAGGGTTTGAATGGTGGTGGTTGTTCACCGAAAAAGTCAGCGGTGACGGTTAATAGAAGAGTTAAGATTTTTTAGACCAAAACTTTAAAAGGTCCTATCTCAGACATTGTTCATCTGATTGTTGAAAATTTGGAGGAGGGCAGTGTGGTGATGAATCCAGCGGTAGTTTTTTCATCGTCAGAAACCACCGGCCGAAGGTGGTGCCGGCTCTGGTAGTGGTGGTGGGGCACTATCTACTCTCTTTCTCTCTCTCTCTAAAATTTTATTTTTGCTCCACTCTCTAGAAAAATCGATCCTCTCCTTTTTTTGAAACGGTTTGTCCTCCCCTTAATCTACCCAAAGAGTGACCTTTTTATCGGTGAAAATTAGGGTTCATAGCTAAGGAACTAAAATCATATTTAATGCTCAAATTTAAGGAAGGTAATTGATGCTTAATATATCACCAAATATGAAAAATGTATCTAGACTTAATTATGTACCATTTCATGTATTAATGAGAGAAATTTCATTTTTTACCATTAAGAAAAATTGATTAAAAATAATATTTAATACTCCAAATTTAGAAAGGTGATTAGTACTGTATATATGACCAAACATGAAGAATGTAGATCTAGACATAATCTTCTATCATTGCATCAATCAATGAGAAAGATTTTATATATTTATCATGAAGATAAAATTATTCAAAAATTTCTTTTTTTTCAATATTTGGTTTTTGTTGTTTTTATTATTGAAATTTCTAATTTTTTCTATATTTTTTTATATTATTTTTTGTTATTGATTTTTTTTTTTTGGTTTTTGTGGGCTCTAAAATTGGGCTAAAAAGTAAAATGGGTATGAAAACACTTATCTGGATAAAATACGGTATCTACAGCTGCCCCCATTTGTTCACTTTCCTAAACTTAGAAGTGTACAAATGTGTAGATATGTATTTTGATCGACATGAGAAATGACTATTTGGGTAAATGGAATAAAGATCTCGACTGGTTCGAGTTCCATGAAAGGATAAAAAAATCTAAAACGGACCTGGATAGATATAGGCTTCAACCTTGATGTAAGTCGGGTTCGATTTAACCAAAAATATTATTAATGAAACATACCTGGATAGACACAAGCTTCGACCTCGACTCAATTTAGGTTTGATTTAACTGAAAAATGAAACGAACCTAGATAGAAACGTGCTTTGACCTCTACTCAATTTGAGTTCTATTTAAGAGAAAATGTTGAAACTGAAAATGAACCTAGATGGACACAGGCTTTGGCCTCGACTACGTCGGGTTCGATTTAGCCGAAGATATTGAAAATGACAATGAACCTAGATAGAGACAGGATTTGACCTTGACTTAGCCATGTTTAATTTAACCGTAGATATCAAAAATGAGAACAGACCTGGATAGACACATGCTTCGACCTCAACTGAGTCAAGTTTGGTTTAACAAAAAAATGTTCAAAATGAAAATAGATATGGACAAACACAGGTTTCGACCACGATTGAGTCGAGTTTGATTTAATCGAGGATACTAAAAATGACAATGGACCTCGATAGACAGGCTTCGACCTTAACTGAGTGGGGTTCAATTTTAATGAAAATATTTAAAATGAAATCATACATTGATAGACACAGGCTTCGACCTCCACTTAGTCAGGTTAAATTTAACCAAAAATGTAAACGAACTTAGATAGAGGTAGGCTATGACCTCAATTAGGTCAGGTATGATTTAACCAAAAATGAAAAATAAACAGATCTGGCACTAACACTAGACTTTGACCGTGACTGAGTCGATTTCAATTTAACTAAAAATGAAAAATGGACCTAGCGCTGACACTAGGCTTCGACCATGATCGAGCCGGGTTAAATTTAACCATATTGATTGAAACAACCCTGGCGTTAACACCAGGCTTTGACTGCGGCCAAGTCGGGTTCATTTAACCATGATGATTAAAACAGACCTGACGCTGACACCAGGCTTTGACCGCGACTGAGTCAGATTTGATTTAACCATATTGATTGAAACTAACCTGTCGTTGACACTAGGTTTCGACCATGATTGAGTCTTGAGTTGGATTCGATTTAAATGTATTGACTGAGATAGACCTGTCACTGATATCTGGCTTCGACTACGATCGAGTCAGGTTTGATTTAATCAAATTGACTGAAACTGACCTGGCGTTGACATCGGGTTTCAATGTGACTGATTCGGGTCTGACATTTGTACTGTAATAGACATACATTGAGGCATTAAATTATTCAAAGTCACGATCTTATTGTAGATAAATCTTCTTAGTGCAGAAAAGACTTTTATTTCAACTGTATGTAGGCTAAAGTTTATAGGCTTCGAAAAGAAAGGATATTAAAGGCTCAAAACTCATCTGAACAAAGACTGCCTAATTGTGGGCTGACATTTTGTCTTGAGAAATCAAAATAGTATAAGAGTTGCATAAGAATTTTTTTGCAATAACTGCCCCCGGTTTGGGAAAATGCATTTGGATTTTTTTAAACAAATTTTACCCTAATGTAGGAAGACACACTTAAAAATATTGTAGGGCTCACTTGGTTTTGACTCTTTTTTGTATTTACAATATATTTTTCACTAAATTATTATCCTTTATCTTTTTCTTTTTCCCCAATTTTAGAAACTTTTCAACTTATGAGACATGTACTGTGTCAAAAAGAACAATTGCCCAATGTATGGAGTGATCATTGACTGGGTGTCATAAATGAAGGTTTTTAAGTGTGTCGAGTATCAGGAGAGCCTGTCCTCATACCCCTCAATACACTTCCTCGGTCTCCATTGGACTGACTATATTAAATGTTTATGATGACACTCTGCTCAGCGCATGCAGACTGACTCCTTGGACGCCGGGCTTCATGCCTTTTATTATTCTCTCCCCTCTAATTGGTCTAGGTGTATTAAATGTATTCGATGACATCCTACAGACTTCTACATTGGTTTAGGTGTCGCATTTGAGCTAGCGCGTGAGGTTTTCCACCCTTATGTGCTCCTCTCTCTATTATGTCATGAGTAAAGGGCCTTCTTCAAAGAGTCCTTAGATGTTTTATCTTAGGGTAGGTACTTGGGTACACCCCCTTAACGTCGAGTGTGTATTACTCCATGGGGCCTGAGTAGAGGACTGAACTGGTGTCTCTAAGGACCCAGACCTTGGGTGTCCCCGGGGTCAGGGGACCGATGTATACGTATAACAATTTCCCCCAAACTCACCGATGTCGTTAATATTCATGGACTCGGGGAGTTTAGTTATTTCCTCTCTTTTTCTTTGGTTGATATGACATGACCGTCAGATAAGGCCGATCCTGAGGTTGGTTCAGGGGGTGAGGGAAATGATCATGTGAAAGATGAGGCTGAGGGGAGCACGAAGGAGACTTATGTGATTAACATTGCTCCGAAGATCATGAATCAATAACACTTAGATGAGTTTCAAGAGAAGTATTCCATATTTGACTCAATCACTTTACGACTTCCTCGTCCCGACGAGCTAGCCAATACCCTCCTGACGATGAGATTGCTTATTGTCAGTCCCACTATGAGGTCGGGCTCTGGCTTCCCCTGCATGATATAGTGAGGTTAGATCTCAGAAGGTTACACTGCGCTCCATGTCAACTTCTTCCTAACTCTTGGAGGAATATCTTAAGAGTATATGTGATATGGGAGGTCATTCTTAGGACTCTGTTTGATTTCAAAGTAATACAAGATCTATTTCAGCTCAAGCGGTGATATTTTATTTAAGCCCTTGTGGACAAAGTCGCGTGCACCCGTGCTTAACTTTCCATCCAATAATAGAGAGACCAAGGACCCTTGATTTTTTTTTTTGTGGCGAGTGGGCAAAAAAGTTAGGCTCCTCCCTCGAGGAGTCATAGGAGATTCTTTGCAGGTTTACTCCCATGGATCTTGTGCTTACTCCTGGTGAGGGACCACTTTCATTCCAATTCAACATATTTCTACATACATGCAAATATGTTCTTAGCAACTGTTATAGTTATTCCTTATATTTTTGTGATCGCAAGGATGAAAGGCTATCACCCTAAGTTAAATGGTACGATGCGGAAGCATATTGAGTTGGCATTCCAGATTTCACCGGAGAGGCGAAAGTATTAAGAGCTCCTGAGCAAGCATAATTTAGTAAAATCGGGCTTGTCGCTCACCGCCGCTATTTGTATGCCTTGTGGTATACTTTTAACACTTAGTAAATAACTTATCTATTCATCACTTTCTTTTCACATGCCTTGGTCCCATTTGCATCGGGGTTGTCGCTCACCGCGGCTATTTGCATGCCTAAGGGCATACCTAACATCTCCTTCTCAGATTGAGGGTGACATTGTCTGGAGAGACTGCGGGAAGAGATACTTGATGTTGTTATAAACCCCGATGTCGATACAGTTCATCCCAAGGTGGTTCCCAGTTTTTTGGCATCCTATGATGAAATAGCCATTGAAGATGGGATGATTTTGGATTCGGGAGGTCCTGGTGCTATAAGGGTGGGATGCTCTGGTAGAGGTCATGGTGTTGAGACAATTGACCCAGATCTCGGGGGTCTCCCTGATGTTGGTGGCGATACTAGGGGTGAGTCCTTAGGCACTCGTGCTCTTATTTGTGATATCAAGGGTTTTGAGGAGTCTGTAGGGGATGCTACCTTTGATGAGCATGCCGACCCCTCTAGAGCTGAGGAAATCCTCGAGGTGATTGTTCCTGATAATGATGACCACAACGCTGACCGAAGTCATGAGTTCCTCATTAGGATGAGGAATGGCATAATGGCTTTTTTGGAGGGGGCAAGCAGTGACTCATAGTTGATGGGGTCTTGGGGCTTTAGAATTGGGAGACCAAGGTCTCTCTTCCATTAGTGTTGCGCCTCCACGCAGGTTGATCTCTATACCCTCTTTTTTTCTTTAGTTTACTTTATCTTTAGCATGGTTTACTAACTAACCTTTGTTTCATGTATCTCTAGCGTGTGCTCTGTTGAAGTATCGTGGGGCTCAACTAAAGGCCGATCTTGATGCTGCCCATGATTCAGCCTGGCGAGCAGAGGAAAATAAATCTTCTATCATCAAAGAAAATGTGTAGCTCAAGTCTCATATCAAGTATCACAAATGAGCTGGGGGATCATAGCGTAGGGACATCTAATGAGATTTCCTGTTTAGAGGTGGAGTTGGAGGTGGTTAGCCGGAGGTGTATAGATGAGTTAGAGGCTATGCGGTGCCTGAATATCGAGGCCATATCGAGCCCGAGGGTCTTAATTGCCTTGATAGTAGGGTTTGGCCTATTGGCCCTTGGATTCGCTTCTTCTTTTAAAGGCCCGAGAGTCTTAGTTGCCTTGACCGTGGTGTTCAACTTATCGACTTTGGGGTTTACTTCCACTTTGAAGGGCCCCGAGTTCATTGCGGTAATGACTGTAGTAGTAACGGTCGTAGGGTACAACCCAAATGTTTAAGAATTACTATGTATACTTAGAAAGGGCCATATTTAGGGCTTTTTCATTCACATTTTAGCCATACAATCATGTCTTAAAAAATCATACATTTACTTAAGGGTAATACACCTTTAGGTGTTCTACGTTCCATGGGTGCTTAAGTATGCTCCCCCAACGATCTTCTAACTCATATGTTCCGGCCCTAGGGCTCGGACAACCTTATAAGGTCCCATTCAGTTGGGGCCAAGAGGTCCTTTGGAACGATCAGGCCCAAACTCTACTTTTCACAATACCAGGTCATCTACCTTGAACGACCTTATCTTTACTCGTGAGTTGTAATAGCGGGTCACCCCATGCTTATATGCTAACGTCCTAAGCCAAGCTTGTTCTCGATGTTCTTTGATTAGGTCGAGTTGGACTCTTGAGGCTTCTTCATTTACCTCCTCAATATACGAGCACTACATTGTTGTGGGCAGTGGAATTTCTACTGGGACCATTGCTTCCATTCTAAAGGCAAGAGAGAAAGTGGTCTCTCTCGTCGACCCCCGAGCCATGGTTCGGTAAGACCACGAGACCCCAGGAAGTTCTTTTGGCCATGCTCATTTCAAGTCTTAAAGCCTCACCTTCAAGGTGTGTTTGGTAATTTAATTGACTGCCTCCACTTGTGCATTAGCTTGGGGATGGGCCAGAGAGGACTTGATGTGTTTGAGCCAAAACCGTCACAAAATTCCTTAAACCTTGCGTTATCGTACTGTTTCCTGTTATCTGTCATGATAGTATGAGGAATGCCAAATCCACATAAGATATTTTTCCACATAAAAGTAGTAGTCTTTTTCTCTATAATAGTCACCAATGGCTCGGCCTCAGCCCACTTGGTATAGTTCACATTCACTATGGCAAATCTCACTTGTCCTTTACCCACTAGGAAGGGGCCTATGAGGTCGTTGCCCTACTGTGAAAAAGGCCATGGGCTAGTTACGAAAGTAAGCTCTTGTGGGGACTACTGAAAGTAAGAGGTGAATTTCTGGCACTCATTACATCTTCTCGTGAATTCATTTGCATCTTTTTTGGTAGGCCAGTAATTGCCCTGCCTAATTTGTATGCCAGAGCTTGACGCCTAAATAGTTTTCGGACGTGCCCTCATGTACCTCTTTCACAGCATAGTCAACCTCTGCCTTTCTTAAGAACCTTAGGTATGGTAGTGAAAAACCACTTTGGTATAGGATTTCCTCTACCAGCATATATCGGACTGAGGCATACCGAATTCATCTTGCTTCGGTCTTGTCTTCTAGGAGTTCCCCATGACTAAGATAGCGAATGATGGGATCCATCCACTCATCCTGGGAAAGGTCCAATTCCTTGGATTATAATACCCCAATGCTTGGGTGGGCGATGTGTTCCACCGGGATAGTCCTGTCTAGCTCATGTCCAGATGCTGAGGCTAATGTTCCTAGGGAATCTGTAGTACTATTCTGGGATCTCGGGATGTGGTCGACTTGATGGGTGCCAAGTCTTAAAAGGAGGGTCTTGGCCTGGGATGGTATTGTAAGTTACGAGTCACTGTATATTATAATATTCTTCACCCCCAAGGCCGCATCCAATTTCAGGCTTGCTAGTAGCGCCTCATACTCTGATTTATTATTTGTGGCTGAAAACTGAACTTGAGGGCATACTCAAGATTGATCCGATCAGAAGTGATGAGGACAAGACCCGCTCCACTGCTAGTTGCGTTGCTAGATCCGTCAACGTAAATTTCCCATAGCTTTTCTTCATCTTTGACCGAGCTCGGGGCTAACTCCACAAAGAAATCAGCCACGGCTTGACCTTTAATTGTAGTCTTTGGTTCAAACTTTATTTCAAACTCTGATAGTTCAATAGACCACTTAGCTATTCTTCTAGACACTTCAGGTTTCATCAACACCTACTTCAACTGTAATAAGTGCATAAGCTAGTTTTTCCATGTATGGGTATCGTGACTCAGCTTTAATGAGAGCTTTGCTAATGTAATACACATTCCTCTAAATTTTCCATTCTTCCATGACTAGGGCTGAGCTAACTGCTGCTGGAGTGGCGACCAGGTACATAAGAGAACTTCCTCTGAGACAGTCTTGCTCAATAAGGGTGACTTCCTTAAATACTCCTTTAGCGGGTCAAAGGCCTCGTTGCATTCATCTGTCCATTGAAAATCCTTTCCCTTTTTTAGTGCTCGAAAAAAGGGGAGGCAGTTATATGTAGCTCGGGACATTAACCAATTCAGGGCAACAACTAGCCCATTCAAACGCTGTACTTCTTTTACATTTCGGGGTGGTTGCATCTCCACAAGGGCTTGGATCTTATCTAGGTCTGCTTTAATCCCCGTTTGGTTTACTATGAACCCAAGAAACTTCCCTGCTCCTACTCCGAAAACACACTTGGCTGGGTTAAGCCTCAGGTTGTACTCCCTTAGAGTTGCAAAGGTTTTGGCTAAGTCCGTTAAGAAGGAGGTAATAATCGTTCTTTTAAATAGCATGTCATCAACGTATACTTCAATGTTCCTCCCTATTTGCTCTGCGAACATCTTGTTGATAAGTTGTTCATATGTGGCCCCAACATTATTTAACCTAAAAGGCATGTCTCTATAACAATACAAGCCTTTTCGATGGTGAATGAAGTCTTATCTTCATCGGAGAGATACATTCTTATTTGATTGTGGTCCGAGTCTACATCCATGACACATAACACCCTATACCTAGATGTGGGATCCACCAGCTGGTCTATCCTCAGAAGTTGGAAGCTATGCTTGGGGTAGGCCTTGTTAAGGTCAGTGAAATCGACACACATTCTCCACTCCATTAGGTTTTTTTACAATCACTACATTTGCTAGCCATTGGGAGTAGTGGGCCTGTCTGATGAGTTGGGCCTCCAAGAGCTTATCTACTTCTTCGTTAATGGCTTTGCTTGACTGGTTTAGCCTTGGGGGTTCACCCGTAGTGTTGTGTACCATGACCTTTGGGTTTATCCCTTACATTTTCTCATGCATCCATGTGAATATATCCATGTTAGATTGGAGGAATGTAGTTAGCTCAGCTTCTGATTCACTGATGAGGTTGCTCCCAATCTTAGTCACATTACTTAGGTCGTTTGTGACCAGCATAACTTCCTTAACTTCTTTTACTGGTTCTGTGCAAGCCCTGCCTTCATCTAGGTCATCCAATGTCAATTGTAATGGGGTATCCTGTGGGGTGACACTTTCTCTTTCTTCTATCACGTCCTCGGGATCATGGAGCATTAAAATAGGCACTTCTCTCCTACGCAATGACGTGGCATAACACTCTCTAGAGGACCTTTGCCCCCTTCTGATAGTTCCCACACCATGTGGAGTGGGGAACTTCATAACTTGGTGGTAGGATGATGGGACTGCTCTATCCATGTGTATAAATGGTTGCCCCATGATCCCATTATAAGCTTGGGTGTCATGGACCACAAGAAACTTTATCACCAGCGTGACCTGCTGTGGGTACTCTCCCATGGTGACGGGAAGTTCGATGTACCCATGGGGGAATATTATTTCTCCTCCAAAGCCTATTAGGCTTGTGGCTTTAGTAATGAAGTCATTAGGGTCAAGTCCCATTTGCATCAGGGCTTCCATCCCTAGTACATCAACAGAGCTACCCCCATCGATAAGTAATCGATGGACTCAAACATTGGCAATGGCGAGAGTGACTACCAAGGTATCATTGTGGGGGTGGTGGACATCTACTAGGTATCAATTTGTAAAGGTCACCTCTTCTTGTACATGTATGAAGTAACAAATGTTGGTGTCCCGTGGCTCTCTGTGAAAGTAATGAGAGGTTATAAGGACTACATTGAAATAGGCATTAGGTTCCCTCCTTGCTTGCCGGGTTAAGTTCCTTCGACTTGATTGGATACCTCTGTGAAGTCCTCCCCATATGGTTCTCACCTCTCTAGTGGTTGTTTCTGGGGATCCTATTTCCTTGTCAGCCCTCTGCGGTGGTATTGGGTTATGCTCTCCTCAAGATAGCCCATTTGGACTAAGTTTTTGAGTTCATGCTTGAGGTCATGATATTCAGCTGTATGGTGCCCATGGTCCTTCATTCAACAAGTAGTATCTACTCTTGTATCAGTGCTCCGGGTTTCCTTTCAATTTTTCTGGCCATCTCAGCAATCCCTTATCTCCGATTTGCATGAGTATTTGCTCCCAGGGTGTTGTCAATGAAGTCAGGTTAACAAATCGATCTACACGTAAAGACTTTGTCTTTCCTTGTTCAAGCGCTCTCGCTTCCTCACGGGGTTTTCTTCCCACCCCACTGGTCAGGTTCCTTCTTTTCTTCCCTTGGCTTGTCATTGGTCCGATCCCCATCTCGTGAGCTTAGTAGCTCAGTTGCGCTCATATACTTCTGGGCACAGGTAAGGAGCTTAAAAAAACTTGTGGGTGTCTTTTTTTTCTAAGGACCATAACAATCTCTTGTCGCTTAACCCGACCATCATTGCTGTGGGGGCTATGTCATCATAGTACCCCTCCACTTTTAAGGCCTCTATATTGAACCTGACAACATAGTCACATAGATTCTCATCTTTCTATTGTCTAACAGTGAGGAGATGAGTAGTAGGCTTCCTCAGATCTCTACCTCCTATAAATTGATGGATAAACATCTTGTTGTGTTCACCAAATGACGAGATAGAGCCTGACTTTAGTTGTCGATACCAAAAGCGGGCTGAAGAAGTTAATGTGAGAGGGAACGCTTTACACATAATAGCTCCTGGGGTACCCTCGAGCTCCATCCAAGTCTTGAAAGTCTCCAAGTGCTCAGTAGGCTCCCTAGTGCCGTCGCAGGGCATGATGAACGACATCTTAAATCGTGGGGGCATCTGAGCACACATGATCTCCTCTATGAATGGAGGTTTTGCATGCGAAAGCAAGGCCTTTGCTGAGTAGGGGACCTCCATAGCTCAAACTCGCCTCACGTCACCCATTTGCTTTTGGAGCTGTCTTATCTCTACCCCTAGCCTCATTTCACTTTTGGATGTCTCCTCGACTTCGGTCTGTGCCTTTCATTTTTCATTGAGCATCATGTGTAGATCCCCAGGGTTATTAGGATGTGCACCCCAGGGTCATCCAACACTAGTCCCATCATTCTGATCTTACTATTCCACCTCCTATTTTATATCCTCCTCGCGATGGTGGGTCTCAACGTAAGGGGCTTGACGTTGATGGTTAAGGGCTAGAGTGAGAGCTTGGACCTGTCTTTGCGACTCGATAATTTCCTCTAGTGGGGTTGGGTGGTTTCTTCAGGCGTTGACCCTTCGATTTGGTTAGGGTGTGGGGCTGGCACCTCATGAGAAATCAGGGGCTCCCTTGAATGTGTAGAAGACGCTGGCCCTCGGTTAGTTCTTGTTGTCCGGTTGGATCTTTGACTCATTTTTTAACTGTTCATTGGAAATTACAAAGAAAAGTACGCTTACTCTTTCGTTCTCACAGACGACGCCAATTGTTGACGGCTAAATCTAGGGGATGAGATCAGACCAACAATGTATGTGCTCCACTTCTCTTTCCACACCTGCAATGGGGAAGGTAAGGTAGGAGACCAATGAAGAAGGGGGTGGTTTGCTTTTTACCCCTCTGAAGATTAAGTCAATAATGGATAAATGAGAGCAAAGTAGAGAAGTTGTTGGAAGTTTTTACATACCGGTTAAAGTGCATTTACTAAGGTATTTATGGTGAGAAGTTGGTCTTAGGTTGGGTTGGTCTCCGTACTGTAGTAGGCCTTTCCTCCAATAGGGTGCCTCCTCGGACCAACCCCCACCTTTTAACTTTTTTGATTGGCTTGGTGAGGTACGAGGTAACAGGTGATGATCTCGAGTGTCAGGACAACCTGTCCTCGTAGCTCCCTATGCACTTCCTCGGTCTCCATTGAACTGACCATATTAAATACGTATGATGACACTCTACTGGGCGTAGGCAGACTGATTCCTGGGATGCTGGGTTTCATGCCTTTTATCATTCTCTCCCCTCTGATTGGTTTAGGTGTATTAAATGTATTCGATGATACCCTGCAGACTTCTACCTCGGTCTAGGTGCTGAATTTGAGCTAGGGCGTGAGGTTTTCCGCCCTTATGTGCTCCTCTCCCTATTATGTCATGAGTAAAGGACCTTCTTGCAAGAGTCCTTATATGTTTTATCATAGGAGGATACTTGGGTACATCCCATTGACTTCGAGGGTGTAGTACTCTGTTGGACCTAAGCTGAGGACTGAACTGGCGTCTCTAAGAACCCATGCCTTGGGTGTCCTCGGCGTCAAGGGACCTCGGGTATCTTTTTAATCTATTCAAATTCAACAACAACGTTATCATACCTCAGAGTGAGGAGCTAATGAGGGAGATTCTTGTAAAAGCTCACTCTACTCCATACTCAATCCAGCCAGGCAGTACAAAATTGTATCAGGACCTATGTAAGCACTTTTGGTGGAGCAATATGAAAAGAGATGTGGTGAAATTTGTAGAGATGTCTTACTTTTCAATAAGTGAAGGCCGAACGCCAATGCCATTTCGGTCTCTTACACCCTTTCGTGATCCCATAATGAAAATGGAAACATATATCGATGTACTACGTAGTAAGTTTACCAAAGACTTCAATGATACCACATGGATTATAATCGATCGATTGACTAAGCCTACTCATTTCCTACTAGGTCGTATGCCATTCTCATTTGAGGATTGGGCAAAATTATATGCTAATTAAATCGTTAGGCGTCCATGGGGTACTGACATCTATAGTATCAAATCGTGATCCAAGGTTTACTTCAAGATTTTGGCGTAGTCTTTAGGAAGCTTTGGGTACCCAACTAAGCTTTAGTATGGCTTTTCACCCTCATACAGATGGAAAAACAGAGTGGACCATCCAAACTCATGAGGATATGCTCTGAGCGTGTGGGCTGGACTTTCAAGGGAACTGGAGGGCAAGTTGCCACTTATCGAGTTTTTATGCCACAATTGGTACCAAGCAACAATAAGGATGGCACCCTTTGAAGTCTTATATGGAAGAAAGTGTCGATCTCCTATTTATTGGGAGGAGGTTGGTGATAGAAAGTTGCTAGGTCCAAATGTTCCAACAAGTTAATGAAGATATTGACAAGATTCAGAAAAGGATCCAAACCGCATAGAATCCCCAGAAGAGTTATGCGGTTGTAAGGAGGAAAAGCCTAGAATTTATAGACGGGGACATGGTATTTATCAAGATCACTACTGTAAAAGGAGTTATGAGATTTGGGAAAAAGGGAAAGCTTAGTCCTCATTTCATAGGACCTTCAAGATCTTGGAGCGTATTGAAGTTGTCGCTCATTATGTAGCCCTACCTCCAACTTTGGCAAGATTACATGACATATTTCATGTGTTTATGTTACGGAAGTACATACCCGACACATCGCACATTCTGAGTTATGAGCCTCTCTCATTACGGGAAGACTTAACTTATGAAGAGATTTTGATTCAATCCTAGACAAAAAGATGCAAGTGTTACACACTAAGGAGATCCCTTTGGTCAAGGTATCTTAAAAGAACCATCAAATGGAAGAGGCCACGTGGGAACGGGAGGAAGAGATTCGAGAACTATATTTAGCCTCTTTAAAGATCTAACCGACGACAATTTTCGAGGATGAAAATTCTTATAAGAAGGGGAGGATGTAACACCCCTACTTTTTGGCCTACTGTAAGGTTATAGTGAGTGCATTTTTATTTATATTAGTCATATGGATTATAACCTTAGCCCTTATATTTTTAATATAGTGTGACATTATATTATAACGTGACACATAAGACTTTCGATATTAGAGGAGTCACTTCTGAATTTTTTTAAAAAATTGATAATGATTTAGGAAACAAATTTTTTTGCCACTTAGCTTAAAAGTCCCCACTTAAATGGATTGTTTGAACTCTTATTGTGGTCGTGTTTTTCACCTTGTCAAAGGTGAAAAGATAAGATATTTTTTTAGTCTACCTAATCTTCTTTTCAAAATGTCCATTAGATTCACTAGATTTATTTGAGATATACATATTTATCTTATCTAAGCCTAGAATGTTGCATGGTATATTAGGTCATTTTATTTTCATTGCCCTAATTAACATCATCTCTCTTGGGCGGCAACGCCCTCCTCTCCCTTTCTCTTATATGAATCATCTCATCTCTCTCCTTCTCTCTTGCATGAAATATTTCCCTTTCCTTCACCTCTTTAGAACCCTAGTTTCTAAGGAGATAAATGTTACAGTGGGTAATAGTTGTCACGAGACTTAGATCATTTTTCCGATCGCGCTACTGGGTAAAATTCGTGTTATCCTCTCTTCAACGTAAACTTTATTGTTTTTGTTTTTGCATGATTTTAAAGGAAAGATTAGAAATAAACTTAGGTTAAAACATGCATAAAGGGTATTCATGTTTCAAAAGTTTTTTTCGAGTAAGAAAACGTTTATAATAAAAAGATCTTGTTTTTTTTTTCACAAAATTGAGAATTTTCAGATTTATTGTGCACTATGAAAATGAATTGATGTTTTAGAACCCAAACATGGGAACTTGAAATTGAAAAGTTTAGGGTGTATTTTTAACATATTGAAATATTTACCCTAGAAAAGTTAGGGTAAATTTCGAGTTTAGGCTTATTACTATATTAATATCAACTTGGTTTAACCTAAACATTTTAATGTATCATTTTGAGAGTGTTTTTAGTATTCCTGTAAATTTTCAGCATTGTCGACAGGTTTTGCATATTGGAAAAACTTCTCGAACGTGACTGCCTTACTTGGAAAAACAGTTTTCTGTGACGATGTTATTTTCATATTTTGACATCTTAAAGGACATCAAATTTTTACGAAATTATATATGAGAAACTCTGATAAATTAGAGAATATCCATAAAGAAATTAAAATTTTTAGGGAATCCTAGGTTATGTCGTCGGATTTTTTAGTGAAAACTAAATAAAAAAATTTATAAAATTTAAATCAAATTGTTATGGTTTTAATTTACGAGCGTCAATTTTGATGATAAAAGAATAAAATAATAATCACATACAACCATGACATATGAAAATAATACTAAAATAAATAAGAAGAGATGACAATTATAAATAAAAAAAGAATAATGAAAATGAATGTTAGAGATGATAAATATATATGATAAATTTTAAAAAAGAATATGTATGGTGAAAATAATGAAACAAGCGTGAAATAATTAAAAATAAATTACAACAAACTAATAATATCTATTAAAAGAATAGAAAAAAAAAACAAACAAAAAAACAAACAAAAAAACAAAGAAAACAATATAAACAAAAAAAATAAAAGTAAACAAATATTTTTTTTACAGAGGGTGAAGTCACCCTCTGTTAAGTGACAGAGGGTGACGTCACCCTCTGTCTTTTTTTTTTTAAATTTTTCATTTTCTGCACACACACACATATAATTGTTTAGTAAATAAATTGATAATAAATTTTTTTATGTGTAAAATAAATTAATCTATGAAAAAAATGCTTAATTTTATACATGATTAGTATGATCATGCTTTTTTTACTACCTGGTCTATCAATTACCATTTTTTTATTTCTTCACCCAATGCTAATCAAATAGCAAAATAATGAGCATGAATGGTAATTAATTTAAACAAGTGTCACTAAAAATAAATAAATAATTTTGTTTGGGATATAAATATACCATTTTTATTTTTGGACTACTTAGTTCACTAATTACCATTTTTTCTTTCTTCCTTCATTGCTAGGAATGATCATAGATGGTAACTAGTTTAAACAAGTGTCACTAAAGAAAATAAAAAAAACTTTCAAAATAAAATATTTTTTGTTTGGGATATAAATATACCATTTTTTTATTGGACTACTTAGTTCACTAATTACCATTTTTCCTTTCTTCCTTCAGTGCTAGGAATGATCATGGATGGTAACTAGTTCAAATATGTGTCCCAAAAAATGATGGTCAAAAAATTAAAAAGAAAAGAAGAGAAGATTTATAAGAACATAAAAAAATCAAAGCTTAAAATATTTGCATAATCTTGTATAGAGGTTTTACTCTCTATTTTGTGCATTTTTATGTATGAGAAATTATCATAGGAGATCTTTTCATCAAATATACACTTTCAACTCATTAAATGATTGATTCACATTGAGTTAATTTTACACCCCCCAAAGTTTTATCCTCATTCTCATTGGTTGAGTTGATGACAAAAAAATAATCTCATCATCAAACTTGTAGAGAGATAAACAATATATGAAAATAAAACTTAAGATTAAAAGTAGGAGAAATGATAAAGAATGAGTAAACAAACCTATATATGAAAAATGAAACAAAGAAATATCAAATACATGAGTATGAAAAAGAGAGATGATTAATTAGAATGAACAAAATATATTGTAAGCTAAAATGTAAGAGATTTGAAGACCTTAATAAAAAGAAAATAAGAAGATGGAAGATGAATAGAAATGAAAACTCACATTCTCTCTTTTTCACTATTTTCTCAAAACCTCTCTCTCTCTCTCTCTCTAAAATCTTTTATCTTCCTCACTCTCCCCAAATTTCCCCTTTCAAGTGAAGACCTCCTCTCTATTTATAGGTAAAATTAGGGTTTGCCTTTTTTACTTTTAGTCTTCTTTTTTTGCTCACTTTTTACTTTTTAGTCCTTGGACCACTTTTCTTATTTTAGTATTGGACTAGTTTTCAAATTATACATATAGTCTTAGACTATTATATGAGCCAAAATACAAAGTATATATATTTAATGTATTAGACCGGACAAAATACGGTATCTACACCGGGAGACCAAGTAAGTGAAATCTTACATGTGTTGTATGCAATTACCTTTATATAGTGTTAAGTATGTAAAGTTTTTCCTACTGAGTATATTTTTATACTCACTCCATTTTATTCTAAAAAATTTAGATGAAGTGGATGCTTTCATATCGTATGAATTCTAGAGTCTCCGATACATGACTAAAGTCAAAGTTATTTTTTTGGAAAATATTTAAAGTTTTTATTTTGTTTTGTTAAAGTTCTAACTGCTTTTATTTATTATTTTTCGTTAGACTATTGAAGTCATAGTTTTTTGTTGTTAAATGATATTTTTAAATCATTCAAAATAAATAAGACTATGTTTAAGTATTAATTTTACTCTTGATTAGTTTTAAAAATAAAAAATTGACCTGGCTTCTACGAGCTTTTTGTATTAAATATTAAAGAAAAATTTAGATAAATGTTTTGGCTATTATGTCTATGGTGATTGTAACAACGTTAGGTCTTAGGTAAGAAAAGATACATGCTTGTATGAATGACCGAATGTCATTTACTACCAAATTTACTTTTCACGACAATGAATCCTTGTCGTGAAATCTTACGTGTTGTATGCAATTTACTTTTCACGACAGTGAATCCTCGACCGCAACCAAGTCGGGTTTGATTTAACCGAAGATATTTGAAATGAAAATGGACCTGGATAGATACAGGCTTCGACCTCGACTCAGTGCGGGTTCGATTTAACCGTAGATATTTAAAACAAAAATGGACCAAGTACTGACACCGGGTTCGATTTAACCATATTAATTGAAATGGACCAGGCGCTGACACCGGGCTTCGACCGCGACCAAGTCGGGTTCGATTTAACCAAAGATATTTGAAAGGAAAATGGACCTGGATAGACACAGGCTTCGACCTCGACTCAATGCGGGTTCGATTTAACCATATTAATTGAAATGGACCAGGCGCTGACACCGGGCTTCGATCGCGACCAAGTCTTGTTTGATTTAACCGAATATATTTGAAACAGAAATGGACCAGGTGCTGACACCGGGCTTCGACCTCTACTCAATTCGGGTTCGACTTAACCTTATTCATTGATGTTGAAGTTGACTTATGCAAGTCTCATGACAACAAAAGCTAGACTAATGCATGCTTTAAATGTTGGAAAGTCATGTATGAATTTTGAAAGAATATCATTAAGTGATTCATGTACCTGAATTTGTCAGAACAACTAATGTTGTGCATGTCTATGCATTGTAATTCTTGAACATAAATGTAAAGTAGTGATTTTGAATGCATGCATGTTATGCATGAATGTGAACTTTTATAAGAAAATTATATGATGATTTTTTAGCCATATCCAACACCCTTTAGAACAATCACTTGGCCTAGGATCATGGACTCGCAATGAAGTATCAAGTATACTTTTAGGAAAATGATACATCCTTATTTATTAGTTTATGCCCCAGTATTTGGCTCCATGTCAGTGGTAAATAATTTCTCTGTTTCTCTTCTGTACTTCTAATTGGGTAATCCTCCAATTGCGCTTTATCTTTTGTCATGCGCATATTGACCTTTCTCGTGATGACTTTTTAGATTTTACTTTGCAGTCAGATCAGCTTTCTTAGTTCCAATTTTTTTTTCAATCAGCTTTCACCTAACCAAGTTTTTACTTTTGAGTTATTTCAAGAGTAATTAATGATATCTTAGAACTGAGAGGAATACGAAATAATGGAAATAAGGAGAAGATGAAGTATATGTATTTGTCAACTGAGAAAGAAAAAAGGCTCTTCATTGATGATGAACAATGTTTACAAATGATGGTTTGGAAAAAGAAAAAAAATGGAGGAAGAATTTCTCTAGTATTCGAGACAGCTTTGTTTTTTTAAACATTTTTGCCTAACTTCATTTTCCCATACTTAGAGTGGTCAAACGAAGTACTTCTTGACTGTATCAGAATTAACTGTGTGCGGTAAATCATCTCCATCCATGTTTGTTAGCATGAGAGCTCCTCCCGAGAAAGCCTTCTTGACAATGAAAGGTCCTTCATAATTTGGGGTCCACTTCTCTCGGTGATCCTTTTGATATGGGAGTATCTTTTTTAACACCAATTCTCCTTCTTGGAAATATCGGGGACGCAATTTTTTATCATATGCGTGCATCATTTTTCTTTGATATAATTGCCCTCTACATAATGCAGTCAATCTTTTTTCCTCGATGAAATTCAATATCTCATATCCTGTTTGTACTCATTCTGCTTCTTCTAATTTCACCCTCATTAAGACTCTCAGGGTGGGAATTTCCACCTCAATTGGAAGGACCGCTTCCATGCCATATACTAAAGAGAATGGTGTTGCCCCAGTTGATGTTCGGATTGTTGTGCGGTACCCATGCAGTGTAAACGGGAGCATCTCATGCCAATCCTTATAAACCTCCGTCATCTTCTATATGATCCTTTTTATGTTCTTATTGGATGCTTACACTGCTCCGTTCATTTTTGAACGATAAGGAGATGAATTATGATGCTTAATTTTGAATTGCTCACATAATTTTTTCATCATCTTGTTATTTAAATTTGCCCATTATCTGTGATGAACCTTCCAGGTAGACCATATCAACAAATTATCTCATTTTTAATAAACTTAACAGCCGCACTTCTGGTTACACTCGAATAAGAACTTGCCTCCACCCATTTGGTAAAATAATCTATAGAGACCAAAATGAAACGATGCACGTTAGAGGCTTTGGGTGTGATGGGACCAATGACATCTATGCCCCATATAGAGAACGGCCAAGGCGCGGCCATTACATATAAAGGGGATATGGGTACGTGAATTTTATCTGCATAAATTTAACATTTATGACATTTCTTGGCGTACTTGATGCAGTCAGATTCTAGAGTTAACCAATAATATCATACTCTCAAGATTTGTTTGGCCATCATATGTCCATTAACATGAACTCCACAAATTCCTTCCTGAACTTCCTCTATGATTTGATTCACTTCCCTTGCATCAACACATCTTAAGAGCATCATATCATGGTTTCTTTTGTAGAGTATTTCACCATTCAAGAAACCCACGGACAATCTTCTAATAGTGCGTTTATCATTCTCAGAAGCTTTGGATGGATATTCTCCATTCTTTATATACTTCTTGATGTCGTAATACCACGGTCTTGTGTCTGGCTCTTCTTCAATACTCATACAGTGAGCAGGAAAATCTCGCTTCTCAATTTTTATGGATTGCACTTCTTCCTCTTAAAGTCTGCGGTGAACATGGATGCTAGAGTTGCTAGTGCATCTGCAATTTGATTATTCTCTCTGGGTATATGGTCAAATGTGATCACTTCAAAAGTTCGGCTTAGCTTAGTTACATGTTTTTTGTAAGGTACCAGCTTGGAGTCTCTAGCTTCCCATTCCCCATTTAGTTGTCGTATCACCAATAATGAATCTCCGTACACTCGAAGCTTCCTTATCTTCATATCATAAGCTGCTTGAATTCCCATGGAACATGCCTCATATACTGCCACATTGTTTGTGCAGTCAAAGCATAGTTTTTCCATGAATGGGAACAACTTTCCCTCGGGAGATATGAGGATTGCCCCAATTCCGTGTCCTACATCATTAGATGCACCATCAAATAACATTGTCCACAATTTTTGGAACCATAGATTCTCTTTCATTTTTTAATATGACTGATATGTTCTCATCAAGAAAATCAAACTCCATAGGTTCATAATCTTACACTGGTTAATCCACAAAATAATCAGCAAGTACACTTCCTTTTATTGATTTTCTCGTACATAAACAATATCATATTCCGTGAGCAACATTTTCCATTTAGCGATTCACCGAGAAAGTGATGACTTTTCAAAGATATATTTGATTTGATCCATCTTTGAAATTAACCAAGTGGTGTGGTATAACATGAACTGTCTAAGCCGATGAGCAACCCAGGCTAATGCACATCATGTTTTCTCCAACATCGAATAATTAGCCTCAAAATTTGTGAACTTTTTGGTTAAATAGTATATTGCTTGTTCTTTCCTTCCAGATGCGTCATGTTGACCAAGTACGCAACCCATAGATTTTCCTATCACTGTAAGATACAAAATGAGTGGACGCCCTGAGTTGGAGGAACAAGTATAGGCGGATTTCGTAAGTATTGCTTGATCTTCTCAAAAGCATTTTGACATCATTCCATCCTTCTGTATCACTTTTGCAGAGAAGTTTAAAGATAGGTTCACAAGTTACAGTTAGCTGTGAGATGAACTGGGCTATGGAATTTAATCTCCTCAAGAAACCTCTAACTTCCTTTTGCGTTTGAGATGGCGGCATATCAATGATGGCTCTAACCTTGTCAGGGTCAACTTTTATTCCTTCCTTGTTCACGAAAAAACCAAGTAGTTTCCCTGAAGACGTTGCAAATGTACACTTTGTCGGGTTAAGCTTTAATTGGAACTTTCTCAACCGTCCAAATAGTTTCTGTAGAGTGACCGTATGATCTTCCCCTTGATGAGATTTGGCAATCATATCATCAACGTACACTTCGATTTCTTTATGCATCATATCATGAAACAATGTTTCCATTGCCCGCTGGTAAGTCACCCCTACATTCTTCAGACCAAATGGTATGACCTTATAACAAAATGTACCCCACAAAGTTATAAAAGTCATCTTTTCACGGTCTTCAAGAGCCATTTTGATTTGGTTATACCCTAAAAAACCATCCATGGAAGAGAAGGTTGAATGTCCTGCGGTGTTATCTACTAAGACATCGATATGGGGTAAAGGAAAATTATCCTTGGGGCTAGCCCGATTTAAGTCTCTATAATCGACGCGCACCCTTACTTTCCCATTTTTCTTCAACAATGGGACTATGTTAGAAACCCATTCATGGTATTTTGCTACTTCTTCCACCCGTGTAAAAAGTTATGCCCTACGGAAGTGGACATGCGCATGCTATGATCCGTCTGTTACAACAATTCTAAAGCTGCATAGTCCATGTTTTTTGGACACAAAACTTGGCTCCGATGGGTAAACCCTATCGTACCTGCAGGTCTCTAAATAAGCTTGAATTTTATATCTTACAGGGCCCGTGATTCCACCCGTGTCAAAAGTTATGCCCTATGGAAGTGGACATGCTTGTGCTACGATCCGTCTATTACAGCAATTCTATAGCTGCACAGTCCATTTTTTTAACACAAACCTAGGCTTTGATGGGTAAACCCTATCACACCTGTAAGTCTCTGAATAAGCTTCAATTTGATATCTTACAGGACCCGTGGTTCCACCCGTGTCAAAAGTTATGCACTACGGAAGTGGACATGCGCGTGTTACGATCCGTCTGTTACAGCAATTCTAAAGCTGCACAGTCTGTGTTCTTTGGGCACAAAATGGGGATCCGATGGGTAAACCTTGTTGTACTTGTAGGTCTCTAAATAAGCTTCAATTTGATAAAAACCCGCATCTACTTGCTTTAAAACTTCTTCTTTGATATGTACCAGCATGTCTGGTTTCATTTTCCGTAACTTTTGTCGCACTGGTTTACTTTCGGGAATAAGTGGCAAATGATGAACCATGATATCAGCGTCTAGACCTGGAATATCTTGGTAAGACCATGCAAAGACGTCAATATACTCTTTGAGTAAGTCAATTAATTCTCGGCGGCTTTGGCTTGTCATAGAAGTGCCGATTTGGACCTCTTTCGTCTCTCCCTCCAATCCCAAATTTATCACCTCCGTTAACTCTTGATATGGTTGAGTTATTTTTTCATCCTCCTCTACCATTCTTAACATTTCCGGAGATGGTTCAAAATTATCCTCGTCACTTTCATCTGACTCTACGCTAAGAATGAGATTGTCAAAGTTATTGCTTATGCTCTTGTTTTCAAAATCACCATTCTCGAACCTGAATCGGATTATTGGATGAAAAGAAGGTGACAAAAAAAATAAATAAATAAACAATGCATGAGTATGAACAAAATTTCAGAAATGGAAAAAGTAGACATAAAAGGAAGAACAAAAAGGACTGGAATTATATTTATCATTAGCAAAAGGAGATGAAACAAGTTTTTAGATTTTCATTCAAAGAGATAACATGAAATAGACGAGAACATATGCCGATAACAATGAAATTCCTAAGGCATTGGGTAGAATCATTAGAATTTTGGCATGAACACATTACTCTTGAAAATTTTCGAGAAGCACTGGTAGCTCGGTGATGTCCCAATTGTTAAGTTCATGATCTGAATCATATCGAGAAACCAAGTCCTCTTTACTTGCACTTGATGATTTTCCCAAGATTGCAGATATTGAAAGCTCAGCGATATCATCTTCAAGGTTGTACTGCTCTACTATAACTGGTTCTTCAAATGAAATTTCCCCACTTCTAAAGGATTTAGAAATATGGGGTATGATCGCCATATCCATATCGAATTCCCTATTTCTGAGCCTAGCAATCCTCTTTTCTTCCTTTTGAGCTTCCACTCTCCTTCTATCAGCCTTGGTCGGTCTATATCCAAACCCAAACCTTTGTTCATTCTTGTCACACTCGATTAACTTATTTATGCCTTGATGCTTACACCTGAGTCATTTGCTTGGCTTGTATCCCCCTTTTATCATCAACTTTGCCACCATCTGAGATGCTTTTGATAGGCTCGATGTTGGAGTGAGTTTCCCACTAGCAACAAATGTAGTCTTCGCAATCTCAAATGATTGAAATGAGCACTCCAATGCTTCTTTTGCCGCCTCAACATATGGCATGGTAGCCGGCTTAGATACCAATAAATCTTCTTCTCCATATATACAAATGAGTTTATGATCCATTATAAATTTCAGCTTCTGATGTAATGAAGAAGGTATTGCCCCGACAGTGTGAATCCATGGTCGACCTAAAAGAAAACTGTATGCTGGATTTATGTCCATCACTTGAAAAATAATATTGAATAGGCATGACCCGATTCGAATTCGTATCTCTATGTCCCCAACTACTTCTCTTCGAGTACCGTTGAATGCTCTTACTATCATCATGCTCGGTCGCATATGTGTTGCGTCCATAGGGAGCTTTGCTAGTGTGGATCTTGGCATTACATTTAGAGACGAGCCATTATCAATCAATACTTTTGCAACAACATAATCCCCGCATTTCATGGATATATGTAGAGCTCTGGTGTGTCTGGTACCATCGACAGAGATTTCATCATCTGTGAAAGTGATAAAATTTGATGCGGTAATATTTTCCACAGTTCCACTCAATATCTCCACCGTAATGTCATGGCAATATATGCTTGATTCAAAACCTTCAATAATGGTTGGCGATGTGGTTCAGAATTCAGAAAGCGTGACAATAAAGATATGAGAGTAGGTAAGCTATTAAGTTGTTCTATCACCTTATACTCGCTTTGCTTGATGAGCTTCAAAAATTCACATACTTCTTCTTCAGACACTACTCTTTCTTTCTCCGTACCTCTTATTATATCTAAGTCTATCACTTGGCCGCCATGCATTTCTCCTTGGAATTCATGACCATTGTCACATTCTTTGGCCTTCCCTTTCCTTTGCCTTTCAAACTCATCGCTTTTATCCGTTTTCAAAACTTCTGGCGTGTAGCATCTACCACTACTGGTCATCCCACCTACTCCCGAAATATTAGTTATTGGGAGATCGAGGTCAGACGGATTTAGTTCTAGAGTTTTTTCGTTTCGCTTATAATAACCTCATATCCGTAAGTCCATGGTACTGCTCTTGAATCTTTGTAAGAGAACGCACCCGGTATTTGAATGGTGATAGGCATCGGAGCATAAGACGTAGTGGTGTGAGTTGACTTTTCCTCGTAATGTATTGTGAGAGGTTTTGGGATATAGGACGACATTTCAACATTAACTTCAGATGATTCTTTAGTTATCATGAGGACTAAAGAGTCATCTTCTTGGTATTCCCTTTCTCCTTTATGACTTATTGTAAGTATCTTTGCATCCAACAACTTTTGCACTTCCCTTTTAAAATCAGCACATTCCTCAATTGTATACCCCATCACATTCTTATGAAATAAACAATCGAAATCATGCATAGGCTTCCTAGAAACGCCCTCATCCTCTGAGCGTGTTGGGTAGCTGTACCCTGCTCTAGAAAGAAGATGGAAAAGTGTTTCCATTGACGTGCTCACATCTTCCACATCCCTATTTCCATATGAAAAATATTCCTCAATTGCATTTACGACAGGATTCCCATGATTTGGTAGAGGGTTGGAATTGATATCTGGATTCCCATTAGCCTTTTTGAAATTCAACCATCCATCCTTGATCAATGCATGTACTCTACCTTTTAATGTCGTGCAATTCTTAGTCGAATGTCCCACTGCCCCAGCATGATAACCATAGCGAGCAGTCGGATCATACCACCTTGGGTATGGTGGTTGTAGAAGTTCATAAGGAATTGGCACCAATTGATTATTCCGTATCAATTGAGGTAAGAGTTCTGTATATGACATGGGGATTTGATTATATTGGATAAAACGTTGATTATTTCTATTTCCCCTCAGAAGCTGATCAGCCTGACCAACATTTTGCTGGTGAGTCGGTGGTCTGAAACCCGGTCTCGGGTTGTTTTGAAATGTTGATTGTTGAGAGTGATAATTATACAGAATTTGTGAGGTATTTGCCACATATGATGTCACAGATTTGGGCCCCTCACTTTAGTTTGAAAATCCTGATCACGGGTTCACAGCTTGTGATGGGTACCCGGAATGGATCATCTGTACATCCCCTTCCTTTCGCTTCAATGAAGGCTCCTTTTTTTACTGATGATGTATCTGATACAATTTTCAAAATTCTTCCATTTTTTATCCCGTACTCAATCCTTTCACCGATCACTATGATGTCAGAAAAGTTGTTTGAAGCGTTTTTAATCATCCTGTCATAGAAGGGAGGTCTGAAGGTGTTAATAAACATTCCAACCATCTCATTGTCTGACAATGGGGGGTGTACCTGAGCAGCTAATTCACTCCACCTTTGTGCATATTCTTTAAAGCCCTCAGTGGGCCTTTTCTCCATCCTTTGTAAGTCCAAACGATCAGGGGCTATGTATAAGTTGTACTTATATTGTCTTAAAAAAGCATCTACTAGATCTTTTCACCTCCGAATATGTTGGTTATCCAATTGGATATACCAACGAGATGCGGCCCCCATCAAGCTATCTTGAAAGAAATGAATAAGCAGCTTAACATCATTTGCACAAGCAGCCATTTTTCTGCAATACATAGTAAGGTGACTTCTGGGGCATGTACTATCATCATATTTTTCAAACTCAGGTAGTTTGAATTTATGTGGGATGTTCACATCAGGGACCAAACATAATTGGGCGGCATCAATGGTACCATATACATTAGATCCTTCAATAGCACGTAATTTCTCCTCTAGAAAGTCCAATTTATCTTTCGATCGTGGGTCGTCACTTGGCTTGGTAATAGGCTTTTGCATTTTTGGGTCATCAACATCGATTATGATGATTGACTCATTAGCGAGTTTGCCTTGTGGAGTGAAAGCTTAGTTGTGACCACATGCCATTGCGGATGGGTTGTACCCAGTTTTCCCTGTCTGCATTGTTTCCTGGACCTTTGGAAATGGATGATGCTGGATATTTATTGGTGGTGAAGCATGCTGAAACTGGTCAACCTGATGACATTGATAGGTTGAAGTGAACCCAGGAGGGTAAAGTGGAGTATCGTTTGGCAGTTGATTTTGTGATGATTGAGCCTCTTGCAGATTTTCAAAATAGGCATTTCCTTTACTTGTGGCGAGGAGTTCGAGGACTCTAGCAATTTGCTCTTTCAGCTACCTAATCTCTTCCTTTATTTCCTCTCGTGATTGATCTCTTTCTTGCTCGTCCATAACCCTAACTTGAGCTCGAGTTCGATAGGGATGTCGAAGTTGTCGGGCTATATTTGAAAAATTTCTTGAAAATAAATAAAAATAAAGCAAGGAGATGTAGATTTTTTGCTAATAAAAAGAAGAAATAATGAGAGTAAATTTATGCATGAGAAATGATACTGCGCAAAGTGAAAGTTCTAAAGTGATCAATTTCATTCAATTAGTAGATCCATCCACTACATTTGAGTATGTAAAAGTCAATTACGTTACTTCATAATATCAGTTCATAGAAAACAGCCCAAATGACCCAAATCCCGGTTGACTTCTTCCAAAAACTTAGACAAGTTCTCCCCATTAGGATGGATGTGCAAGACATTTCTCTTCAAAATTGAAGCTTGTTCCGCTAAATTACTCGCTCTCACAACCATACCTTTAAACCATTCCACAGCCTGCCTAGATCGTTGTCGAATTGAGTTGTACTCTTGTTGTAGCAACTGATAATCATATCTCATTATATCGACTTTAGCATCATTGTTTCTTGCCAACCTCTCTGCCACGTTCTGATAAGCTCTAACTTGGTGCTTAAGGCTTGCGATGACTTTCAATAATTCTTCAGAATCATTTGTTGACTCAATATTCTTAACTTTCTGATTCTCTAAATCAACTTGAAAATTATCAACGATTCGTCGTAATGTATCATATTGCTCTTCTAACTTGACGATGTACGCATTTTTCTTATCAACAGTTCCCTTCACCTCTTCTAGAATTTCTCGTACCAGTTAATTTTTCCTCTCTAACTTCACAATTTAATCTTCTTGTTCGTAGATTACCCCTCGCAAGTTCTCATTGTCTTCTGCCATCTTTCTAATTTTTTTGCTCAATTGGGTAGTGTCAATTCCTAACTCTGAGTTTTTACGCTTCAGATATGCCCGATCCTCAACCTTATTTCTCAACTCTTTGAGTCGTTCTTCATCATCAATTCTGTGTTTCTTAGACAAATTCTCCTCGACTGCTAGTCCTCTGTTTTCTTCCAAGAGGGCTAGAACTTTTTGCCACTCCTCATATAACTAATTAACTCCTCATTTTTAGCAATCTTTTGACGAACTTCTAGTGATTTGGCTGATGGTACATCCTCAAATGGTAAGGCAATAATTACTTTATTTCTACTCTCAAGGCATACTTCATACTCCTTTGTGCAGTTCATGCGATTCTTCTCATTTCGCATCCTTCTTGTTATTTTCCAAGCTCCAATCAACTGCATGCGTGGTGGGGACAAACTGTCTCATGTATAATTGACGGAGTGCCATTAGTGGAGCATATCTAGTACAACCCCATGGTCCCGGGAGCGGAACCCATTGAAAATCACCACATCTGTAGCTCATTGATGTTAATGGCATCCAATGGGCTTTCCAAATAACATCCTCATCTTTCAACTTAGATAGGTATGAGAGCCAAGCCCCTTTTGTGGGAAACTACGGAATCCATTTGGCCATTCCAAATTCTTCAATTGGGATTCTCATCTTCATCCATGAACTTAAGAACTTAACTTGAGGACATTTGAAGTCTAGCGGACATCTTAGATGGTTGAGAATCCAAATACACAAAAGAGTTGAAAAGAAGATGAATATTCATTTTTCAGACACTCGGATGTGATTCAAAGAACGGATAGTCTCAGCGAGAATTGAGATAACAGGGTTAACACCATGTTCGACTTGAAGGAACATTTTTATCACTTTATCATCCATATAACCTTGGATCTTTGGAAATAACACAGAGCCATAAATACACAGAGCATAAAGAGTCATGCCCTTATCCTCCTTCAAGAAATTTTGGGTGAGATCTAGGAGGTAATCCAACGGCACACACTCGTTTCCCCCTTTAATTTTCAACATTTTCTCAATCTCAGGCGCATGGACAGTACCCAAGAGCTTAGACAAAGCTCTCTTCAACATGAGCTTTTTGTCATAGTTATAAACTTTGTCTGTATTTTGCAACGGGACATTCAATAGTGCTTGATATTCTTCAATTGTGGAAGTAAGATCGATTATTCCAAAGGTGAAACATCTATAATGAGGGTCCCAGAAATGCATTAAAGCTTCAAGGACAGGAACGTTGACTACAATATACAACAGATAAGCTATGTGACCATATTTTTCGACAAATAAACTTTTCTGCTCTGGTGAAAAATCCTCCTATATCTTCTTCAACCTCTCCAAGTCAATGCGTGAGAACTCTATCTTAGTGATTGATGGTAGAAGAACAACGTCTTCCTTTTTCAGACAATCTCCTTTATGTTTCTGCGACTCCTATGACCATTGAGCTATCGTAACTTGATCTTCTATCACACTCGAAGTGGGAGTCATGGTCTCTAAAATATGAATGAATTGAATACATCTTTACAATCCCTATTATGCAGCATGATGCATGTATGCAAAACACAAAGATGAAGTTAGAAGTTAAACAATGAAGAAAAGACATGTTTAAGTTACACAAGACATATATACGTGCACAAAATTAATCATGATATCATATTTTAGCAGAAATCTAACGTTGGTCATGAGGTGAGCTCTAAAAACATAATACATGTGTGGTTGAGCTCTAAAAATCTCTTAAAGGCTCCCAGGTTGTCCACATTGTTATCTGAATAGAGTAACAGGGCCCCCAAACGGTATCCCGAAATGATCGATCTGGTAGAACTTTCATGAGCCTACACGAGAACCGTAGTTCCACGAAGGCATTCCACTCATTCTCGCTAATCCTAAAGGGAAAGCCCGGGTATAGGGCTAGTGTATATGTGTGAAAGTAGAAATTATGCAAAGAAATATACTTAGTAAAAAAACAACTTATGTACAACTACATTCACGAATTAGAAAAAAAGAATCAAATAAACAAACTAAGAACCATACAAAAGGATAGCATACGATGAAATTTTGGCTTGACTCTCTATTGATCTAAAGATGGTTAGACCAATTGTTTGTCCCCAGTGGAGTCGCCAAGCTGTCGCAACGTGCGCGTGACGCGGAGCGGCGTTAAAAAAATCATTTTTTGAAGAAAAAAGAAATTTGGAGTCGCCACCAATCATTTTAGGATGTGATTGGTCACCCAATTTTAATATGAAAATTGTGGTCTACGAAAACTCAAAGTTGGTTCGGGAGTCGTTTGTGTGTGGGGAAGGTATTAGCACCCCACAACACCCATTATAAAATAGTTACCAAATTTAATCAAATGCTATCCAATTTTTATTTTAAGGCAAAGGTCAAAGAGATTCATTTTTTGATGTCCCATTTGGTGCATTTTGTATCATAAAAATGAATAAAATAAATTACTTCTAATGGGTGGTTCAATGACCATTGAAAAATTATTTTTTGTATTCTTATATCTTTTTAAACCAAAACATTATTAGAGTTATTCTCGGTATCTCAATAATAACTCCTCACCTCAGTAGTTCGAGAAGTTTGGTATCCCGAAAATCTCAAAGTCCGTCGTCGGATTTTTTTTAGTGAAAATTAAATAAAGAAATTTACAAAATTTAAATCAAAGTGTTATGGTTTTAATTTACGAGCGTCAATTTTGATGATAAAAGAATAAAATAATAATCACATACAACAACAACATATGAAAATAATACATAAATAAATAAGAAGAGATAACAACTATAAATAAAAAAAGAATAATGAAAATGATGTTAGAGATGATAAATATGTATGATAAATTTTAAAAAAGAATATGCATGGTGAAAATAATGAAACAAGACGTGAAATAATTAAAAATAAATATAAAAATAAATTACAACAATCTAATAATATCTATTAAAAATAGAAAAAAAACAAATAAATATAAACAACAAAAAAATAAAAAAAATTAAAGTAAAAAAATAATTACGTAGGGTGCTTCACCCTCTGTTAAGTGAGAGAGTGTGACATCACCCTCTGTTAACACACACACACACATATAATTGTTTAGTAAATAAATTGATAATAAAAATTTTTATGTGTAAAATAAATTAATCTATGAAAAATTTCTTAATTTCATACATGATTAGCTTGATCATGCTTTGTTTTTATTACATGGTCTATTAATTACTATTTTTTATTTCTTCACCCAATGTTAGTCAAATAGTAAAATAATGAGCATGAATGATAATTAATTTAAACAAGTGTCACTAAAAATAAATAAATAATTTTGTTTGGGATATAAATATACCATTTTTATATTTAGACTACTTCACTAATTACTATTTTTTATTTCTTCCTTCATTGCTAGGAATGATCATGGATGATAACTAGTTTAAACAAGTGTCACTAAAGAAAATTCATAAAACTTTCAAAATAAAATAATTTTTGTTTGGGATATAAATATACCATTTTTTTATTGGACTACTTATTTCACTAATTACCATTTTTTCTTTCTTCCTTCATTGCTAGGAATGATCATGGATGGTAACTAGTTCAAACATGTATCACAAAAAATGATGGTAAAAAATTAAAAAGAAAAGAAGAGAAGATTTATAAGAACATAAAAATCAAAGCTTAAAATATTTGCATAATCTTGTATAGAGGTTTTACTCTCTATTTTATGCATTTTTATGTATGAGAAATTATCATAAGAGATCTTTTCATCAAATGTACACTTTCAACCCATTAAATGGTTGATTCACATTGAGTTAATTTTACACCCCTCAAAATTTTATCCTCATTTTCATTGATTGAGTTGATGACAAAAAAATAATCTCATCATCAAACTTGTAGAGAGATATACAATATATGAAAATAAAACTTAAGATTAAAAGTAGGAGAAATGATAAAGAATGAGCAAACAAACCTATATATGAAAAATGAAACAAAGAAATATCAAATACATGAGTATGAGAAAGAGAAATGATTAATTAGAATGAACAAAATATATTGTAAGCTAAAATGTAAGAGATTTGAAGTATCTTAATAAAAAGAAAATGAGAAGATGGAAGATGAATAGAAATGAAAACTCACATTCTTTCTCTTTTTCACTATTTTCTCAAAACCTCTCTTTCTTTCTCTAAAATCCTTTCTCTTCCTCACTCTCCCCAAATTTCCCCTTTCAAGTGAAAACCTCCCCTCTATTTATGGGCAAAATTAGAGTTTGCCTTTTTCAAATTATACATATAGTCTTAGACTATTATATGAGCCAAAAATATAAAGTATGTATATTTAATGTATTAGACCGGATAAAATACGATATCTACACTTGAAGACCAAGTAAGTGAAATCTTACATGTGTTGTATGCAATTACCTTTATATAATGTTAAGTATGTAAAGTTTTAAAAGTTAAAAAAAGAAAAAAAATCGGAACCTTTTTCTAAATGGATTGGACTCATACTTTATTAGAAAAAATTCAATAGTAAAAAATCAAAAAGTAAAAAATTCTTAGCCCTTCAAGTGGGAGCCCTAGGCCCAAGCCTAAATCGCCTTAGACTTGGGCTTGGGCTGGCCCTGGTTACAAGCTTTTTCCCTAAAATTAATTTCTCAAGCCTAAGTGCATTACTACACTGCTTGCTCTTTTATATTAGGTGTGTTTTATCTATTTAGATGTTGCTCACAAGAAATAGTTCTCAATCAAACCTTTCAAAACATTCCCATTACCTCATGCAACATATCTCATTAAAGTCCACTCCAGAGGATATGTAAACCACTCCAGAGGATATGTATATAGCATCCTAAAAACTACAGACATAAATCTAAATTAAAGTCCACTATTGAACAAAAATTAGGGCACCAATTTGAAATTCCATAATGTTGAAAAACGTAAAACTGGAAATCATCCTAAATTCAGAAGAAAAAAGATGTACAAGAAAGTAGCATGGCCTTGATAAGGTGCATCTTGATAGTATCTTCCATCTTGTTATGAGTCAATTGGAGGCCTATTGTCAAGATGTATTAGCGCAGTTGGTTAAACTCTCATACCCATACCTTAAAGGTCGTAAATTCGAGTCATATCTGTCAATTCTCTTAAAAATATGTAATGTAACTTCGACAAAAAAATTGAAGGTCCATTATATCCACCCCTTCCACGTCACTAAAAATTACGTCCTCTCCCTCGACCACTACCCTAGCACCCATTAAATGATACATGAGGAATACAAAAGTAAGAACCAAAAGAATGGAGTCAACCAAATTTCCCCTAGCATATCCCTAGGAGATCCCTCCGAAAATTAGCAGCATGTAAATAAAACAAATATGATAGCTAAAAAAATAAGCATCTGACTGCACAAGTAGGACTCAAACCTTCATAATCATATTCTCCATACGCCTTCACCTACTCTATAGGTAAAGGAGGCTGGTGCCTGAAGAAGCAGAGCAAGCCACCAAGTGATAACAAATAACAAATGTTTTGAGGAAAAGAATTTCACGAGGACATTAGTAAAATGGCATCTAAGACGCAACATAATCCCATAAAATTTTGTAGCAAAGAGTTTACAAAGTGGCATCTACAAACTCCTTGGCATCATGAATGTTAAAGAATAAAAAAGTAGATATTCATAGCCATATAGTATAGGGATAATTAAAGATGAACATCTGGAGAAGAGGGTGTGGAAATTCACTGCCATATAGTAAGTTCAGCCAGAAATAATTATGAACATTTGAAAGAAGGGTGAAGCGTACACCGTGCAGCTATTACCATATAACTTACAAGTGTCAAATACCATATGAATATTGAATAATCAAAGAAGAGGAACAATAGAAACTACCTCTGCTCTAACTCGCAAAGTGACTGAATGTTCATTCTTGTATTATACGATAGACCTGTCTTCTATTTTGATGGCTAAATAATAGCTCCCCAGAGTCCCAGACCACACATGGTGCAAATGAAACTAAATTCTAGAAATCCTTTACATTCTCTGGCATGTAGAGGTAGAGGGCAGGGGTAAGGCCAGACTAAACCCAAAATTCCAGAAATCAAAACCACAAAAAGAAGAAACCTGGTTGGGGTCCTTAAGGGCCAGACCTCAGCATCTGGCCGAGGTCCTTAAGGGAAATACCTCGGCATATGGTCGACCTTAAGGGCAAGACCTCAACATCTGGGTGAGGTCCTTAACAAAGGGAATGAGCAAGACCTTGGCAAGGTCCCCAAAGGATACATACCTCAGCATGAGGTCGAGGTCCTCAAAGCATATCAAACAAATATCTCTCACTCCGATGATAAATTGAGACTAAGCCTCAGTATCTATGATATACCCAATATGTATCTTTAATATTAAAGGATATATTTCAGTAAGAAATAGCTGAACCCTTAGTCGATATTCAGAATGATACATTTGTATAGTTCCATAATAATATAGTCCCAGAACAGTTAGAAAGCTAAGACCGATCATCAGTAATGCCTAAGTCCCAGAATGAGAGATTGGAAAGGAACTAAATTAACCTTATCGTGGTAGACATGGGTAGGCCAAAGCATAAATATCGACGATGACATAGTCTGTCAGCTGCATTAAAAGTATCTTAACTAATAAAAAGCCAACACGAATAGCAAAGTACCAAATATCTGAAACCAAGTACAAAAGGACTAGGAGAAAATATCATATATAGGGTAAAAGGACGACGATAATATTCTATGGCACCCGAGTACATGAGATGCTCAGATGAAAGACTTGATAATGGCCACAGCCGCCGAGGCCTCCTACTCACCTAAGATGACTAGGAGAAAAGACCTTACATAGGGAAAAAGGACCACAATAATATTATGTGGCACCCGAGTACACGAGATGCTAAGATGAAAGACCTTGATGAAGGCCACAGCCGCCAAGGCCTCCTATTTACCTAAGATGACTAAGAGAAAAGACCTTACATAGGAAAAATGGACCGCAATAATATTTCATTGCCATCGAGTACACGAGATGCTCGGATGAACGATCTCGATAAAGGCCACGGTCGCTAAGTCCTCTTACTCACCTAAGATGGCTAGAAGAAAAGACCCTACATAGGCAGAAGGACCACTATAATATTCTATGGTACCCAAAGTCACGCAGATGACTACGAATGTCACTCAAATGATTATGAAATTTGAATTCACAAAGATGATCATTGCTCAGATGATTATGAGATCTACAATCATGTTGATGAGTATGGTCTTTACCTAGAAGATTATACACCCGATATCACCTAGATGACTATGGAAGTCACTCAGATGACTATACACCTGATATCACCTAGATGACTATGGAAGTCAATCAGATGACTATACACTCGATATCACTTAGATGACTATGTGATCCAAAATCACGCAGATAACTATAACCCCACGTCACTGTGATGACTATAACACCCAATGTCACCCAAATGACTATGGGACTCGAAGTCATGCAAATGACGATTATACCCCAAAGTCACTCAGATGACTAGGTACTCTAAGTTACCCGTATAACTATAATACCATACATCACACAGATGGCTAAGGTATCCAAAGTCACCCAGATGACTATGGTACCCGAACTTACTCAGATAAGAATATTACCCTACATCACACAGATGGTTAAAGTACCTGAAGTTACCTAAATAACTATGGTACTTAGAATCATAATTATGAAAACGACACCCTAAGTCACACTAATGACTATGGCCCTGAGATTAGACAAAATTTGATAAACCTCAAAGGATCTTGGTACTCTACTAGAGATGACTCTAAAGGATCTCACCATCAAGGATTCATCAAACGTGATTTAAGTAAATAAGGAAAAGAAGGCTCTGAAACTTACCGCTAGAAGGTGAGCATTGACTGCTTACGCCCACATACATGTCAACACATAAAGATGCAACGACGAGCTCAATAGATCAAACATTGTATTTCAAATCAAGGATGTCAACAACAAGACTGAATACAAACTCAATACTCAATTAGATACATTTGGTAAATACCATGGGGCATAGAAGCTAAAGATCTTACATAACTCCAAGAATATTGCCAAACCCAAGACACAGTGATGGTGGCATCACCCTATAGATACTTAAAAGTCTTTTGTCTCTAAGAGAATAACCACTTGATTTTCATCAAGGTTAGCTCAAACACACTCGTTGTACCAAGCTAAACTACAAAATCATTATAAATTTCAGATAATGGAATGGACACTCAGACAAATGAATCACTACGTGACTTGGATAAATTAAAAAACTCAAACATTGTGTTACGAGAAAGAGTCAACAACCAAAGTATCAAAACCTTCGGTTCCCAGCCATAGATTAGTTTCTGAAAATGTAACTCTGGATGGTAAAAAAAACCCTTAGGATGCACGCCATGGAGTGTGATAACTCCATCATCTTCCATGAGACATAACATGCCAAAGTAATGTCCCGGATACATGGGCAAGCATGGATCAACTCAAGAATGCAACGTCGAATTTTGAAAAAAAGCATATCCTTGAAATGTCCCTATAACGTCATAGTGTCAAGTCAACCTCATAGGGAAGCAATCCCAATGAACTGGTCATCTGACCGCATGCATCAGACCAAAGGAACTCAATCCTAACACCAAGTCTTCATCATAAGTTCAGACAATGGTGTAAAAGTTTAGTTATGATGACCACGATCCAACTCAATCCGCTTGGCCGCCAGATGAAAATCATAGGGACTCAATCCTGATGATTACTCGGAGCAACTCGCACAAACCTGAACAACAGAGCTTCAAGTCCCGACACAGTCACGTACATCATTACATGAAGAAGTTCCATATTGATCAAGATGACAACATTTTTACCAAGAGTAAATTGAAAAATATGAAGAAAATCCACCTCAGACACAAGATGCTCTGAGACACCATCATGGACCCACATCAAATACTTCGATATTTGGGCACAAACTCCACTACTTGGTGACCCCAACGTCATAGCATATGCTTGACACTCGATTAAATGCACATACATTGTCTTGGGTAAGAACTCACATATCCCTCCAGATATACTTCCTGACTCTATCGCTATGCTTTAGACATAAGAAATGGAAGGAAACTATAGGAGAGAACAAACACACGGTCTAAGACTCACTCAATAATATTTTCAAGTAAGGCCCATTACTCCCACTTCAGAGGAGGGCCCACATTAAGTTCAAATTGAGGAATCTTCCTTGACCGTGGTCACCATGATGACCGAGGTCCCCTCCACGACTGAGGTGATTGACATGACCTGCCGACGCTTACATTACTGAGGTCACATTGATGACCGAGATCTTCTCACGCCTAGGATCGTGGCTACTCAAGATAGTCGATATCATTTCTCTGACACAACAAAAATATGATAATCAGTCGTACACAGAAAAGATAGGTACACAACGCCTTTATAAAGCAACCTCCAAGGTTCCTAAAGAGGACAAGATGATAATAAAATATCCTAATTTAGGGAATATTTTCTATAAATATATCCATTCCTTATCAGAATAAGAGTAGGAAGATACATTGTACATAGATGATTGACTGATACAGAAAATCATATAAATATATGATGATCCCCATTAAATGGTAAGTAATTCTTCATACTGCTAATATGTTATAAGTATTCTACTGACTTGATCACTAGAGTATAGTAGGGGGCACCGGTACCCTGCCTACTACTTTTATGATTGTTCTTGATTTTTACAAACCCCTAAGCGAATCACCGAGTGACACATGGTGGCCATCCCGACAGTCGATGCTAGCATATTTTTTGCATCAACAAATATTACACCAAAAATACACCTCTCAATTCCTGCCTTAAAATTACTACATGTTATAGCATGATATCATTTTATTATTGTTACTATTATTAAATTAACATTATCATAATGTTTTAGAGAAACTACTTTTATTATTATTGATAAACAAATAAACTAATTGAAGTAAGATAAAATAAAATAGTTAATCATGAATAATTATAGAATGTAATAATTATATGAACTAATCAATATAATTAAATTATTATATTATTAATTAAAGAAGAATGAAAACAACTATTTCTTTCATGAATTTTCGAACACTAATTAGAGAATAACATTTGTATCATTTAATGGACATTTTTTGTTTTACCTAAAATATGTAGAGATAACCAATAGTGTAGATTTTTGGGTAAATTACAGTTTTACCCCCTGTAGCTTGGTGTAATTTTTATTTTAGATCCTCCACTTAAAAATTGATAAAGTAGATTTTACAGTTACATTTTACATTCACGTTAGACCTTCCGTAGCACCTCCGCTAAAAAATAATAGCGGTCTATCACGGGCTGCCTATGTGGCATTATGTGGCATTATGTGGTAAGTAGTTTAACGCCACATCATCTTTTAAATTTATCCAACTGCCACATGGGATGAATTACACAAAATACCCTTGATTCCCCATTTATTTATTCTTCCTCGTCCCTCAGAGAGACGTCATCTCCTCGTGATTGTGCCCCTACCTCCATGTCTATTTTACAATCAACTGCTACCACCCACCACCATCGTCTCCTCGTGATTGTGCCCCTACCTCGTGGGGGGAGTTATTCATAGAGGTGAAGAGGTGCACCCATGACCCCTAGAAAAAGCCACAAATCAGACCTCCTATAGGCCATTGAAGTGTTAAAGAAGGATCACGAGACAACTATCCTTTCATCCACTAACCCAGACCCCCCATGCTGTCTTCGACTCCCTGATTTCCCCTTCACCAGGATCGAGGCCTTCAATCAACGACATCAAAGCCTTCCCAAGCAGCCTCAAACTCCCAGATCTCACAATAAAGGTCTCTAAATTTCCCACATATTTGGTACACTGATGCTTCTTCCTCTAGAACAGACTTGACATCGGTGAAAGGCTTATTGCTAGACTAGTACCCCGAGACCGTGATGGTGATAGCCCCCGTACTACCTTGTCTTTCAGGAAAAAAAACACAATTTTGCACTAATAAAACTACTCGGTACAAAACAAATTGCCTCAAAAGAAGAATGTTAATAGGAGAAAGGTTGATTGATTTAGCTTTAGTGGGATTTACTATCTAATAGACCTCTTCATGAAGAGAGAGGCAATACAAAAAGAAGAAGCCCTCTTCACCTCTACGGGAATAGTCGTGAGGAGATGACGTCTCTCTAGGGGAGGAGGAAGAAGAAAGAAAGGGGAGAACTAAGGTTATTTTGGGTAAATTAAAAAAAGATGATGTGGCGTTCAACTACTTACCACGTAATGTAACGTAGGCAAACCGTGACAGACCATTATTGTTTTTAAGCGGAGGTGCTACGGAATGTCTAACGTGAATGCAAAATGTAAATGTAGGGTCTACTTTGCTAATTTTTTAAATAGAGAGTCTAAAATGAAAACTATCCCAAACTGCAGGGGGTAAAATGGTAGTTTATCCTAGATTTTTATATGTTGTAGATATATATAGAAGCTGACGTAGATGTTAAATACTATAGATTAAAGATCAAAGATTAAATATATGCATAAATGACAAGGTTCAATAACTCCTTTTCTATGTAGTTAATACTGTAGTTTTTTCGAATGTCTATTGTTAATGCCACTATTTAGTTTTTTTTTCATGGCCTTTTTATTGTCTATATCAACCTCCAAATTTCAACGCATTCAATCGATAATAGTGTCTGAAGATAAGGTCATGTTTAATTGATCATCTAAAAATTTATACATTAGTCGACTGCTCGCGCCTGTGACGATATGAGCCTTCCATTTTCTGTATAATCCATAATATAATATGTCTCAGACTCTCCCAAACTCATGTTTTCTACACGCTTGTTCTGTTTTCTACTCTTTCAGCCTATTCCTCCTCCTTTTTTAATATGATGCCTTGTTCATTTCTCAACATCTTTTCTCAATTTTTACATGTTCTTTCTTAAGACTAGGAAGGTGAACTTGAGTATCAGAGAACAACATAATATGTTACATGTCGTAGATTCAATGAGGGGACTTTAGTGCCATTCTGGCATGTACGTCTCCATTTCACCCTTCACACAAGGGTTTATCCTTCCTCTTAGTTGTTTGGGCTAATCACTCAAATATATTATCCCAAATATCATGGGACAATTGAGATCACATAATTTAGTGAGAGCTATCCAAATAGCATGGCAAAAAGAGCCATGAAAGAAGATATGGCCCCTAGTCTCTATCTGGTTAACGCCCCGTCCAGCTAGTTTATCCTTAGTTGTTAACATGTCCATATAGCTAAGACATGTTTTAAAAATATGTTTAGGAATATTATAGTTGAACTAGACAACCTTTCATATCCACTGGTCAGGGCCACTGCAAAGAGGACGTATATTTACTAAAAATCTCTTGATCTCCATCAAACTAGAAGTCTTAGTCATGGTAAGGTTGCATGGACTGACTTGTGCTGTGAAAGAGGCTAAGGTGGCTTGGATATTAAAGACTTACTGCTCTTCAATGAGGTGGTTGTGGCAAAACACATATGGTTCCTGATTTGTATTTCAAAGAAGTCTCTATGGAAAGACTGGGGTAAGATATACCTGATCAGAAAAAGCTCAATTTTTTTAGTAAAGATCCCCTCTAACCCCTCCCAGATTTGGAGAAAAGTTCTCAAATTTAGGGAGAATGTACTTACCCCTTTGGTCTATGAGGATTGGGGATGGATCATTACTCAACCTTCTAATTGATGGATGGCACCCCATAGGTATCCTACTACCTAGATTCAGTCAAGGAATTCTGTTAGAAACAGGATGGTGTCTTGAGTCTAAAGTGAGTGAGGTCATTCATATTAATCAGTGGGCTTGGCCTTCTACAAGGTGGAGTGTTATGATGGAGATCATGAGCAACCTCTTACCCCCTCATATTCCTTCTAGCCCAAACCTTTTGAGCTAGTTAACTAGCCTAAATGGGCAATTCTCATCCAGCCATACCTACAGGTACTTTTCACCACACAAGGATAAAGTTAGGTGGGCTAAACTTATCTGGTTTAAACATTACATTCCAAGGTGAAACTTTATCTCTTGGTTAGCCATCCTTGCAAACTGGCCACTAGAAATATGATTGCACAATGGAATAGTAGTAGTTCTAATGGACCATTTGACTACGTTTTTTGTGTGGGGTGCCCTAAGACTAACTCCCATCTATTTATTGAATGTGAATACATAAAATCTGTGTGGGACAACCTCATAGCAAAATGTGAGCTAGTTTGTAAAGCAAATAGCTAGACTCAGCTTATCTATTAGCTTTTGGTATGGAGCAAGGAGAATGGCCTTAGGGCATCTCTTCTAAGAATTTTTTTTCGTCTCCTTTATTTACTACATGTGGAGGGAGAGGAATTCTAGGGTTTTTGAAGGAAGCTTAAGAGATAATAATGTAATTGTCAAATTTTTCTTCCAAAATGTAAGGGCTACGCTCTCTAGACACAAATGGTGTAAAAGAAAACCGAATTCGCATGATGGTGGAAGTCACTTGGGAGCTGGACTCACTTATCTTTGTGTAAAAAGTTGTTTATATGTTGTTTTCTCCTATTTTCCACTTGTAACCATAGGTCTAACTTATAAAGACCATATGATTTTGTTTATCTATGCTTTATGATAACATGTTAGTTTGAGGTCTGACTTATAAAGGCATCCCCCCACCCCCACCACCCCCACTCTCTCCCCATTTGATTTTGGAACTCTAGATATTGTCCTATTTGGTGGTGATCATTAGTTGAGCATGAGCCCTACACGTGGGCGTGGGGTCGTTGCTTTATACGTCTGCATGCATGTATGCAGACATGTACGAGGGTGATTAGGCGTGACCTATGCGATGAATTATTAAGTAGTTTGTAAGGATTGTTGTAAGCTAGTGGACCTATATTATAAAGGCTCCCATGTCATGATGTACTTACTTTTGAGCCCTTAGGTGTTGCGTTGACCTATTGGCTAACGTTTTGGAGTTGACTTTTGTTGACGGTTTATTTTTTAGGCGTTGACATAGGACTATGGATTAATTGTTTGTAAATGCTTTATGTTATAGGTTTTGTATGAGGTCTGCCCCTTGTATTTATATAAGTATCTTCTCAGTTCATATACTTTTCATTTACCAAAAAAATAGAAGTGTTGGTCACTCGCCAAACCCAAATTGCCATTATTGGTAACCCATTGACCTACTAGTGTGATTAGTAATCACCTTACCAAATATATTACGTAGAACTCCAAGCTAGTGCTGGGGGTCACCCCATACAGACATGGAGAAACCATCTCCAGTTTTAGCATGGTAGTGAGGAGTGAACCAATATCTAGACTTGATGAGTTTTTTCCAAATCCGGAAACAATCATTAAGGGCTTTGATAGTAAAAACAATGCCATCTTTAATAAGATGCATATACACCACCTGCTATAAATTGGGCCTGATGGGTTAGTGTTGATGAACAAGGGGTGCTTTGCTGTGGCAGCACTATTACAGGTCATAATATCTCTCAAGCCAAGCCGGACATTCTGTTTGGGAGTGCACACATTAGACTGCTTAACCTTAGAGCTGACATGTCTAGTTTTGTTACCAGCTAAAAGATAATGCCTTATGATGGCTTGACTGTCATTCAAGATCTTCTTGGGGAGGATGAACAAACCTACCCAAAAGTTTTGGATGGTCATGATGACTCACTGAATGAGTTTAAGCTTGCTCACAAAAGAAAGGTATGTTGCTTCCCATCCTTTAACTCAGTTAGTTATCCCATCAACTAAAGAAGTGAAATCATTCTTGCCCACCTTAGTGGATATTAGAGGCATGCCAAGGTATCTCACAGGAAGGCTGCCTTGAATGCCTAGAATATCAGTACATTTCTGATTAACAAAGTCGGAAACACTAGAGATAAAATTTTAGCTTTTAATATGATTAGAATTAAGACTAGTTAGCATATAAAACACATCATGATTGTCTTTGATAAGCCCCACAAATATGGGACCAACTTTATAGAAAATGAGTAAGTCATCTGCAAAACACAGGTTAACAATTCTAAGCTCCCTGCACTTCTAGTGGAATCTAAATCCAGGCAAAAAGGAAGCATGCTGCAAAAGACCAGTCATAGCCTTCATCATAATGGAAAAATGGTAAGTGGGTATAGGGTCCCCCTACCTGAGCCTCTAGTTCCCTTAATAAACCCATTGAACTCCCCATTGATATTCATAGAGAAGGAAGGTTATGTTATGCAGGGCATAATCCATTTAATAAACACAATAGGTATACCAATACTCTTAAGGCTTTACTTAATGAAACTCCAACTAACACAATCATAAGCTTTCATCATATCAACCTTATAGAAGATTTCGCAATAAGAAAAGTTCTATGGTAGTTCCTTACAAGCTCTTGAGAAAGGAAAGTGTGGTATGCAATTGTCGTGCCAGGGACAAGCGCATTCTTGTTCTCATTGACCAAATGAGGCAGCATAACTTTTAGCCTATTAGCAAGAATCTTTGAAAGATACTTGTAAACTAAGTTGTAACAACAAATGGGTTTGAACTCATGTATAGTCTAGGGGTGAGCCACTTTGGGAATGAGAGAGACAAAGGTGTGGCTTAGATGTGGCAACATACTACCATTGTGAAACAAGTTTAGCACAACACATACCACATCATTACCAACTAACTCCCAAGCTTCTTAAAAAAGCCAACAGTAGAACCATATGGCCCTGGAGATTGAGCATCCATTGTAGGAGCAGATCACATCTTTCATCTCTTGACCAGAAATTGTTTTGGTTAGCTTATTAGATTGATCAACATAGATCTTCCTATAGTAGACCTTTGAAGGATTCTATAGTCATCACAGTGGTTAGTACCCTTATTCCCAAAAGATTGGTGAAGTGCTGAACAAGAAGACCCTTCATATCCTCCCTATTGGAAACTTTGTTACTATGGTCAACAATAAAAGTCACAAGTATGGCTCTTATGTTGTTTCATTTGATAAGTTTATGGAAATAGACATTGTTGTTCTCACCAAGGCTAATACAGTAAGCTCTAGCCTTATGTTTCAGAAAACTCTCTTCAGCCTGTCTCATGAAAATAAACTGTTGGAAAGTTGTGTGCTCATTAGCTTGGACATGCGCATCCTTGGGTTAGAGTATAGAGCTGTATGAGGTTGTTTTAGTTTTTTCCTAGCTTCAAGGGCTCTAGAAGAAATATCGGAGCATTGGTTCATGTTAAGGTCTTTTAGAGAAAGCTTTATGGCTTTGAGCTTCTTAAAATCTCACACTACAACATAAATTGTCTTTTATAACGAGCGAAAAATGTTATAAAATGTGATTTATAAGGTTTCGAAAAATATTGTCTTCGGGCACTATTAAAAATCTCATATTTTTATAGCATTCTCGGGATTCTATAAAAAACAAAGTCTTCTATAGCGTTTTTCGTCCCCTATAATAAAAATACATCTTTTATACCATTTTCGGTCCGCAATAAAAAAAAGAGGCCTTTTATAGCGTTTTTTACATCATATAGTCGGTATGATATTACAGCATTTGGATACCCTTGTAATAGATAGCATCCTTTTACAATCACACTTTTATTATAATATTTATAAACAAATCATAAAATAAACAAAAAACAAAAAATAGAACTCTAAATAAATAAATAATTAAATATATATATATATATATATATAATCAAATGTTTACATATTATTTCATTAAAAAGTAAAAATATTAACAAGTCTTTTCTAATTTTCTAGTTATAGTCATCTTAAATGTCATTTATAAGTATCAAAAAAGTAATAATCATGAAAAATATATGTCTCATCTAAAAAAATTCAACCTAGAATCTATGTCTTACACATACGAGTTTTCCTTCCATCCTTTTAGAAAAGTTCACGTTTTGATGTACTTTCGATAGCATGCCAACAATACTCTTATGGTGTTAGCCTGTAAAATAAATATAGAACAAAATAATTAGCAAACCATATATCTAATTGTCTTAAAAGCATACACATTAATAACGCCATTAAAAACATCAAGTAATTGACAAGATCAAGTGTAATGTCTAATAATCCATGTGTCTAATAAGTCGTAAACGTCTAAATATAGAACGAAAAAGTAAAAAAAAAAAAGATAGTATAAAGTAGAGTATTCGAGAGTGATATTTTTATAGGTCATTTTTTCTTGTCACATTTTGACCGAAGTAACCTATAATAAGGCATGACAGCAGTTTGCTTCTAAGTCATGTGAACAACCACCTATATGGTATCATTATGCGCCTCGAGTGGTGAGGCCATACGTGTGACCTACTTATCAACCAATGCCTTCTGACGACCAAGTCCAAGCAAAGATAAACAAACGATCAAAGATGTGTTGAAGCCACCAGTAGTTGAACCACACAATTGACATATTCTGGTTTATCCCAAGATAGGGAATCCAACTTATAACAATTTCCTCACCAAAACTCATAGAGTAATAAAATTCAGGACAATGATAGAATGTGGCCAAGGATTCAAAGAGAAAATAGAAAACAACTATCTGAATGTTTACTCCATGTTGAACCCAAGGATTGAGAGAATGAAAAATGACATGGATGGTCAAATGAGTGAAATTGTCTCCAATGTTCAGCAAGTAGAGAGCATGATTGTTGGGACTAACCAAGAGGTTGGAGAAAGTTTGAAATTTGAATTGCCAGAACGCTATAAATAATAAGGTATATGGGTGAGGCCAGAAGTCAATACAAAAATGACTTAAGAAAGTTTTAATAGCTAGCATCTGGTAAAGAAAACAATCAGCCCTAAGAAGGAAATGAAGCAAAAAAGGTAAGGAGGAACCTATCTAACTTCATGCAAATTAACATGGTTTACATACTGCTAGCATTATTCGTGACCAAAGACACTATATACTTGCATGCACAGGAGAATGAAGGCAATGACAAGCAAGGGAAGTATCTATTTCTTTTGCTAGCATCGAAAGACGTGGTTTATTTTCATTAGAAAACCCAACATTAGAATTGACTAAGCTTATTATGCCTTTGAACATAATGCATGTTCAGAGGTCATATGTTAACTTTCTCCACATTAATGCATGTTCTCAACTTTAGGAAACATTCTAAATTTTAAGAAGAAAAGATGTCAAAATTTTCTTTCATTTTTCATTAGTTTGTCTTGTGGGTTTAATCAAATTAACACACTCCTTGTGTATATGAATGTGACACTACAAGAAATATGGCATTATACAAGACGCAGAAAAGCCTGTGAAAAGTAATCCACAAGGTTCTTACGGCACCTGTGATATACCCTCATATTAAAAGTTCACATTTTTCACAAGGCGCAATGCCTCCTATTAAGAACCTTGTGATCTTTCGTTGTTTACATGATTGTTTTACTCATGCAGAACATTGTTCAATAGGATTTTCAGACTCTCGTTGAATGTATTCAACATGTGTTTCTAATACTTGTGAATTAACAATTACAAGTATTTTTGTATCCTATTAAATCAGATACCAGAAGATTTTTTGAATCTCTTTGAAATAGTTTTTTGTTATAAATTATACCTCTTATAAAGAGATGTTCCTGACATTTTATAAATGCTATTTTTTTACAATCAATTTATTTGCACGTGTTTACATACCTATTTAAGCATTTAAAATTAATACATTACTAGACTAAAAATAATTCAAATATCGTTTCATTTTTCCAAAAGTATCATCCATGAGTATCATATAAAATTATTAGTACTTAGTTAGTCTACTAATATAATAGCATCATCGTTCATTTCAAAAAATAAAAAAAACATATAAAAATTTTACAGACGCTACAAAATAACTTCAAATTTTCACTGCTCAACTCTTCAAACTTTGATGCCATGTTGAAAAGTATCAAGGGATTGTAGGTTCTTCATTTTAAAGAGAATATATTGCCACTATACTTGTTTAAATTTCTCACAATAATACACACAATAACTACAATGAATTGAATCCAATGTCATATTATTAAATTACGAAAATGTAAAATGCTAATGCACCAAATAGATTCCTCACTAGTAAAAATTACGAACATATATAAAGATACTCACTAGTAAAAATTACGAACATATATAAAGATACTCACTAATGCAGCAAATAGAATCCAATGCACTACAACAAAGAATAGTTCTGAAGAGTTCCAGATACCTGCAAACAAGCAATCATTCAATTGAGGAAAGAATATCTATAAAAGAATAATTCTTGTCTTACAAATATCACCTTGTGAATAACACTATAAAACAATGTCAAGCATAATCATGAAAAATAATAATTAAGACTTGTTTAGCACATACACCTTTAGAAGAAAAGGATCATGAAATGTATAACGTGGTTTAAAAAACTACAACGATATACTTTGTTCTCTATGCATTTCAATTTACAGAACCCCTCTAAGTTGAGAGGACCAAAAGAGCTCTATAGCACAAGTAGAGCAATTAGATTACCAAATAAAAGAACAAATTCAATGCCTTATTAATAATAGTCCAGATCTTTTGCACCAGTCAATAGCAAAAGCTGCCAAACCCAATTGCTAATGAAGTCAATAAAAGTTCTCTTGTTGTGGAGTAGAACATACCTGATTCGTTGTCAAAAGAACATATAAGAATCATATATACTCACTATGCAAGTTTTTTAACACATATTTAACACACCTTCAAAGTGAAGTTCATCACCATGGAATCCAGGTTTAATTAGGCAGAGCGGGAAACCATTTAGACCCTTTTATGCAGAAGTCAGAAGAAAAATCATTGTCTGTCACAAGGCCATAAACCTTATCAAATATGAAAGAAGAAAAAGAAAAAGGGAAAAGAATTACCATCACAAGATGTATAGCCATCTCCTTTACCAATCAAACAAAAAATGTAAAGATGACGATTGATGCTAGTAACTAACAAATTTTATTAAGTTCCCAGCACATCTCTAGTCATTTACGGCAGCATGCTGATATCTTGGTGAAAGAGAACCCCACGGTGCAAGAGTCCACTCCCACTGACCATTCCTATGCATGAGAAGTCCGTAGGCATCTGCCAGTGGATGTGAAACATATAACAAAGAAACTATTTGAGTGAAAATCCCATCAAAATAAAACATTGTTTGAGTGAGCTACGCAATAACCATATATTAAAACTTTCATATTATACTTCTAAATGCCATCTTTCATTTATTCCACTAGGCTCCAATTTGGTTCAGCATTATTTTGATATGTTGATTTGTTTCTCACATATATTATGTAAGAACTAGTACCCCAACACATTGAATTAATTTTAGACACTTCTCAAGTAGTTGAGAATCTAGCTGAACAAATATAAACTAACAGAATCACAGAGAATAAACAACATCAGAGTAGTAATAGATTCTCAGATATATATTACTAACTGTGAACGGGGAGCCACTCCACTAGCATTTCCAAAGTGATGTCCAGAAACTACAACTGGAATACGATGGTTTCATGCTGCAACGAAAGCTGTATGCTTGTAATTATACATTTCAAGGTTAATTCTATCTGCCAGCTGCACTTTGCAAAATATAAACAATCATTAGGCACACTAGAGCATTTATTTTATGACGTTTTACTCGTAAAACATTCATAAAATGAGTTATGAAGATGGGGACACTGAATGAATTAAATACAATCTAACCATTAATCATAGGATGATTATTTTGGTGGCTACAGTGTGGACTAAGCTCATTCAAAAGCCGTGGATGAAAATAAAAATATTGTACTTTGAAATGGATGTTCGTTTAAGTCATCAGAAAAGTGGGCAGGTACTGGAAATGGATGTTCGCTTAAGTCACCAGCAAAGCTAGGGTGTATCGGATCGATCCCGGTGTCAACCAATCCTATCACTATTCCTTCTCTAGCAGATTCCTATCCACCTTCCTAAAACCGTCCCCCTTTGGTAAACCAAAGAATTGTGGAGCATGTGTAGTTGCAGTCTTAACAGAAAAGTCCAAGACAACATTTGCTACTTCTCTTCTCCTCAAAAGCTTATTTACCTTCAAAATTCAGTTGCAACTTACCATATTAACAAATAACAACTAACTGAGCACAATTCATGGTTTAACTTCAATCTATCAAATACATAAAGTCTCGGGAAAACTATACAAAAGTATTTTCCAAATAAAAAAACTTGATAGATTGAACCAAGTATATGACTTTACAATACCTGTTGAGAGGTGACAAACAGCAAATTCATTAACCAAGTAGTGGTAACTATACAGCTTCAAGTATTTCTCCCCTTTCGATACTTCCGTCAACAATAAATCGTGTACACGGGATATGTGAGAAGTATAACTTCTACTTGTTCTTGATGTATTTCTTTTAAAAAAATACATTTAAATTATATTAGTGAAGTTAAATAAGGTAAAAACTTTGAAGAAAAAGTCTAACAGGCGTAGTAAAGAAAGTAGAATACCACAGCAATTACATACCGTAAGTAGTACTATGCTTAATATCTACTTAACATCATCATTAAACATGAGAGCGAGCGAGAGAGATTTCCACATGGGTCTCTACCATCAGTCAAAGAACCCTTGCAACAACGAAATCGCATAAATAAATAAGATAAAACTAAATGATCACAGGTCTCTACCATCGTTCTCGCTAATAGTAACTAGACATCTTTGAGCAACCAAGTCCATTACATGGCTATAGCGAGGTCCAACTCCATGTCCTTGTACAATAACTCTACATTCACATTTAAGAAAGAGTTAAAATAGACTTTATTATACTAAAATTCAAGATAATGGTGAAACTAAGCTCACATGTGCCACTTGAACTTATCATTGGTCAATTCGAGCACACATAGATCTTCTGTGGAATGCCCAGTAGGACCTATGCCACCCTAGTCAAATAATAGTAAGAGTCATTTATTGAAGATCTCAAATACAAAATTTCAAAATTCTGTTGTTCCTATCATATTACCTGGAAAAAAAAACCATAGTGTCGACTACAGCAGCTGCCTGTGTAGCCCTTGGAGATGGTTGGTCACCCGCCGGTCTCATTCTACACAATCAACAGATCCACAAAATTCATTTATAAACAGATCCACAGATTTACAAACCCTACACAACTTTCAGACAAAGCATATCTAAGATAGAGCAGTAAAAGGATTCAACACTTACCTTTACCTCACCAAAACTCCAGCTTCTATGGCAGAAGCAAGATGAAGACCAGGGTTCAACTTCTTCCATCCATTCTTTGAATATCTCTGTTTTACTCTATCGAAACTACAAAAAGCTGTAGAAATGTTTAAGAGACGCCAAGGAGAAAGGACATGCAAAGACTTAAAAATCAGAAGTGAAGGAGACCAGAGAATCAAACCTGAAAATTAATGAAAAGCCTAGTTCGATCTTTGTCTTTGAATGAGAGAGTGAAAGAGAAGCTAATCATTGAGCTCTTCTCTCTCTTCTTTATCGAAGACCTAGCCCTAGGTCGTCTGAGAGGGAGAAGCTGCGAGAGAGAGGATCTTTGTGCTTTGTATTTTGGAAAAGAATCGAGAGAGAAAGAAGGATTAGAGCTTGACTCTGAAATTAAAGAAATCAAGAGAGAGAAGCAACGATTTAAGCTTCAATCTAAAAATAAAGTGGAAGATCGAGCTTATGAGAGAGCTTAAGAATGAGTTAAAACTACCTTCAAAGAGCATCACATGGCTACATCTGAGTGAGGCCAGGGGTATTATGAATAGAATCACTTCCATCATTTTTCAATAGTTCAACCTTAAGATAGCAGCTATCAAGAAAATCAAAATGTAGTATTGTTTCGTATCTTTCAAAGTAGAAGAAAACTAACAAGATTCATAAGAAATTACACTATCTATGGGAACTTTGAGAATAAGATCTTCTTTCCATTGTCATCAAAAATATTTTCTAGAGTAGTGTCTTGAGTGCTACCAAGGTTGTTTGAAGCATGTCTAGTCTTACCTGATTCCCATATTTAAAAACCAACATAGCCTATATAGATATCACATAAAAACTTAATTATATCATGTCACAAGAAAAAGAAATATTGATATATTAGAAGAAATCACTACGAAGAACAACGAGTGGGGAAAATTGAAACTACCTTGAAAGTGTAGCACATGACTGCATCTGAGTGATGCCAAAGGGTCTTAAGAATAGAATAACTTTCATTTTTCAATAGTTCCACCCTAAGATAGTACCTATCAAGAATCATAATATATTACTGCTTCATATCTTTCAAAGCAGAAGAAAAATTGGCGAGCTTCATATTAGAATAATATTGTGCTAACGCAACCTCTCAAAGTAAGTTTGGCAGTGTAAGTGTTCATCTGAAAAACCACTGGTTATTTACCATCGTTCTGTCAATTTTGTTCATAGTAATGCTAGGACCATCTCTGTTATTAGTCCAAGTAAACCTGCAACCGCCATAACACAGATCCCCCACTTCCAAATGGTCAATACAAGCTACAAATTCAGTGATTCCCTCATATGGAGTTTTGAAACCTCCAATTTGTTCGTTGGGATGTTTCATCACATTAAAATCCCCCCAGATGGCCCAAGGCTTCTACAAAGTGCTAGGAACAATGTTCTTAAGATGGCTCCACATATTCTTCCTAACAACAGGTTCATTAGAAGCATACATAAATGAAACATATAATTCCTCCTAAGAGCACAAAATAGAGATATGACAGTGTATAACCTCGTTTGTTTGGCTAACCATAGACACAAACATGTAAGGGGTTCTAGTAAATCAAAATCCTCCCATTATTTTTATTAGAGTAGTTGATTAGGCAAGGCCAACTACAAAATATACTTCTACTAATAGAATTCAATTTCATTTTTTTCACCCTAGTTTCAAGAATGGCATAAAGACTAAGCCTATTATTAGAACAAAACTTTCTTAACTCAGACTGTTTAAGAGGATTGTTAAGTCCTCTTATGTTCCGTGAAGCTAAACTGGTCATTGGGATTTTGAGGGAGTTGCAATAATCCTTGAGCTTCTCTTGCAATCATTCTTGTTGACGTTTTTCAATTTGGATTTTCTACCCATATTTTTAGCATGCTTAGAAAGGCTCTGTTTTTGTATGTAAAGGGAGTCTTGATGAATATCAGCATAGTTTTCACCTTCATCTTGGTTAGACTGGTTAGTGAGATCCTCCATGAAAGGAGAACTTTCCTCCACTATATATTTTCCCTTAATTGATATATATCAAGATTTTCATGGTTATCATGTTCATGATAACTTAGAGTAGCAAATGTATTATGAGTCAACATCATACATTTAACATAGGTTGAATTATTATTCTAGAACATTCATGGCCAAACACCATATATTTAATGCACTTTCTTGGCAACCCTTGATACTCTACTCTAATCTTTGATACTCCACTCTAATCTGGATGAGTTTGTTGCTAGGTAGCTTCACAACTATAGAATTAAAAACTCCATAATTAATATAGACCTCAACACAAACTCTAGCTAAGGTGATTCTAGTACAATTGTATGTCATTAAATTAGCAAATAGAGGGAAACCCACTACACTAGCAATCTTGATTAGTAGCCAAAATTGCAACAGGCCGTTATCCCCCATAAAGCATGATCCACTTGATGCACCATAAAGAAATGTGGTCTTCTATCAATAAAGTAACTAAACAAACATGTTTCTCAGCTTATTATCCCTTTAGCAATCACTTCCTCAAGAATCTCAAATTGAGCATCCCTTCCTACTTTAACAGGTTGAATGAAGGAGAAAGCCATTTTAGCAACTTTCCTTCCCTTGACTTTATCAGCCCAAGAGAACCTTTTATTAGGCTGAATGTTGGGAATTTGGTTCTCAATTCCATGATTCCTTCGAGGTCCCTTCCCCATCATTAAAATACATTATTCTATTAGGAGGAATAAAACTGTTTGGAGCATCACTATTCACAGCCTGTAACAGAGAGGAATAAACCTTATTGAAGTTTAAATTAATTGTAGGTAAACTAAGCTCAACTTGGTTAAGTCATTTCCCTTTATCTTTAGCTCATTGAGGCTGTTGATTGACACAAAAAGAAGCTTCCTGAGGTAAATTGAACACTGCACGTCAGTACTTGAAGACTTCAAATGTTGAATGAATTGAACACTTCATTGTCGCACTTGAAGACTAGGTCACACTTGAAGACTTTAACGTTGTACTTGAAGACTTCATGGTAATACTTGAACACTTGAAGACTCCAATGTCACACTAGAAGACTTCAAGGTCACACTTTAAGACTTCAAATGCATACTTGATGACTACAAAGTCACACTTGAGGACTTTAAGTGCGGACTTGCAAGGTCATACTTGAGGACTTTAAGTGCACATTTGAAGACTCTAAACACTATTTCTAGAGACAGTGATCAAGGGAAGGATGAGTTTGATGGGCTGGTTGATAGATTTAATTGATTCTATAGATGTCATTGAAGTCTCTCATGACGAGCAAAGAGACAACCAAATAGAAGTCGTCTATATGATTCACCGAGTGGGGCAACCATGGATAGAAAACCAAAGACAACTAAGGAAATATAGGAAAAAATAGTGAGTGATATGAGATTTAAAGCATTGAAACAGCTAAAGAACTACAATAGAGGATTAAGCCACTTTTGATTATTAGTACAAGTCACTCAAGGCAAATAAGATTTGTCATGATGTACTTGATGTATTTGATGTATTTGCTGTGTTTGATGTATTTGATTCGTACCATCATAAGATTAGTCATGATGTTTTGTATTGAATTCATCATAGAAACCAGAGAGTAGATACCAACTTTTTTATGTGTAACTAATCATGGTTTGAAAAGCTAGTTACGCTGGCAGGGTGGCTTGAGTTGGAGGTAAGTACTTTTCTATATTATTTTTTTAATGTAGTATTTTTCTATAGAACTTTCATAATATGTTTTTCTTTATTATTTTGTAGCATATTAATGCATACCTAGAGCTGTTCGAAAGGCTTGAAAGAAAACCCACAAATCAGCGTAGTCGTTGCATATATGCACCTTCAAGTAATTTTCCTTTAGGCTTCAAGCTTTATTTTTATGTCTTGAAGATTGATTTTTAAGACTTCAAGAATGGATTTTGGATTGCACTCTAAACTTAGGTATATCTCAATACATCTATCATCTCCTTGAAATCTTCAAGTTATTCTTGATCTTGAAGTCTCCAAGTGTCAACATTAAGTTTTGATCAGTTTTCCTAAAGGACCCGAGATTTGATAACTCTCTTAGTTTTGATAAATATATTTATGTTTCATGTTATTTATGGAAACTTAACAGCACGAATGTCAATATTTTATGCGAACCCAAGCAGGTATATATTTAATTTAGTGGATATTTTCTAACATTTTGTAATTGGTGCCGCATCCAATTATGGAAGGGCTTGGTTAGCATTTGACAAAGTATAGATTCCTACACACAACGTGTTGACATCTGTTTTTTTTTTTTTTATAAAAGGTCAATATCTATTCTTATTTATCACATGCTTAGGTGATTTTTTTTTATGAACAAGAGTAATTGTCATTGGACCTCTATCGAACTGGACTTGAATCAAAGTTTATTCGAGTGTTAAATTCTTTGAACACGACATATCAACGATCCACATATGTCAGTCCGATGCAACTGTCCCCGCCCATTATCCCACATCTCATTCATGTCATGAACCAATATGAAGACAGAAAGGTTACAAAGATAAAGGAGACACAGACATAAAAGGTTGTCAATGTCCCATAACAAGATAATGGGTGAGTAAAACATACATTGTTTTTTACTACAATATATTGATGTCATACATATTAGACGATTTAGTTTTTCTTTTTTCTTGTTGATATTATTGCTTTGAAATTCGTTGAAGTCCTTGCATACAGTATAAATCTTGATGATGTTACGTGTATGCGAATGCCATAACTTCATATCAGGATGGTAGTTAACTTCTTCTATCACAGTCGTGTTAGTGTTGCTTGATGATATATTTCTTGTACTAATAACTTTTTGATGATTTATTTATAATTGATAACAGGATAATTTAGATGTAACACAATTTTATAGTTATAGGACTTTTCTTGAAGTGCTCAAGACTACACTTGAAGTCTTCTGTTTTTTCTTGAAGACTTCAAGTGGATTCTCAATGTCTTCAAGACAAATCGTAAAATCATTAAGTCAAATAGTTAAGACTTCAAGACTAGATAACTCAATGTTTCGCAAAAATTCTGAGTACCAGTTTTCCTCACACATCAAATGGATTCTTAAAAGTCTTCAAGATCAATCTTGAAGTCTTCAAAGTCAATCTCAAAAACTTCAAAACTGTCTCTCCTTATGCTACAAAAAAATATCAGTAGTTAGTGTTTCTTTTAGAAGATGAATGTTGACTATTTATGTAAAAATTTAACATTTTATTACCGTTGACATTTTAGATATTTTTCTGAGGATCAATAAATATTTAATCCCATATTTAACTAACTGCCGCATTTAGATCAAATAAACCCATATACAACTAACAAGAAATCCTATGAGAAAGAAAACAATAAATCATCTCCGACAACCACATCATCTTTAACCCATACTCAAAGCCACTGATATAAACTAATCGCAACAAAAAACAACTAAAGTCTGAGACTTAATTTTTGTTCACCCATTTAACTACCTTGCTCCCACCCATACTATTAACTTATATTTTTTCAACCATTTTGTTAACTTAATTTGGAGAGCTTTAGTTAGTTTCTTTAGTAAATATTATGTTTTTTTATCTTTCTTAAGATAGATGCTGAAACTTTTGTCACCAAACATGAAAATAATTATAATCGCACGATTAAAGTACAAAAATTGTTTAGGTCTTAATATTTGTGTTAAGAGTATTACATTAAACATTGTCATAAAGTACTTTCAGATTCTGACCTGACAGGATGTATTTTTTCCAAATATTGAGATTTTAAATCTCAACTAATGGACCAAATCGTGGTAGTGGAAAATTGCTATTTGTAATTTAATTTTCCCAGAAAAAGCAATTGTAGTTGCTTTTTCTAACAATGATTTTTATGGACAAACAAAGCTTGACAACACAGATTGTCCAAGGCCCGTGTGGGATATTAACCTAAGCATTCCTCTTCTTCCTATAAATAGGCCCCTTATTTGGCATCCGTTTCCTTAATGTTGCACTACGCCTATTCCATATTTCCGTTTACTACATTTGAGCATATTTCTAATTTGCTTATGGAAGTTGATTCATTGTTTATTTCTCAGAAATGTATCCACAAATTCATTGACCTATCTTTTGAATAGAAATCACCAAGCAGAAATGGTATCTCTGAGAATTTCTCAACTTGTTCACTGATGTCATTGAAAATCCGGAATTAGTTTACTTTTCTTCGGAAAGCTCAAAGCTCAGCCTAACCTACAGTCCTTTGGATGAAGTACAACGCCCTAAGATGAAGTGTGCTTATCTACTAAATGTTGTGGGTAGTCTATATCCCAAGCAGCTGATGATCAACGTTCAAGTTTGTTCGTGCTACTTCCTGCTTCTTCTTTTCTTCCTTATTTGCGGAAAGAAAAAGTTGCTACAGTCGAATTCGTTGGTAATTGACATTTGAATTACCAATTTGTAAGAAAAATGTTTCCCTTTAACAAAGTTTTTAAAATCACTACATTTAATCACTCAAACATCAAATATATTATTATGATGTCTATTCTTTTATGATTTTTTTTGGAACTCTAGTTTTGGAGTTTTCCCCAACCTATACCTTACTAAAAAAAAGGAGCTTACATTTTTCAGCTGCATTGCACTGCCGCATAAACAATAGAAGTTTTGTATAAATATATCGCCATGCTCTTAAGTATTTTGATTTGAGTGCTTTTGTTTCTAAGAGGTGGAATAAAATAACACATTTGAAGCGTAATGATCATACGTCTGTAATGGAATGGTTTTGGTATTCATTCTCGAGCTTTTATTTCTTCTGTTAAAGGAGATTCGGGAAAAGATGGAATAGAAAGACGTGTTTCCAAAAAGAAGAAGATACGGGTTGAGAAGGGGAAGTTAGCAAAGTTAGACAAGATTGGAATGGGCATAGGAACATGTATTGATGTACCAGATATGCTCATGCTCCCAGGTTGATGCGATGTATTCCACCAGTTGACTGAAAACTTGATTATTGGTATATCGATCAGTCCAACACGGATTGGAATGAAGCGGTTCGACAGGAAGCTTTTGAAAATGCAGTGCACCCAGGTAAATAAGGAACGAGATGAATACAGAGGTTAAACGAGCATCCCACACCCAAAAGGTGCCCCACATAGGTCTTCCCCGAAACTCCCTAGTAACTAAAGTAAACAACGTAAAAAAAAAAACACCCATTTCTGTACCAGTTCTGGAGGAGAGAATAAAAAGGGGATGTTTTGTTAATAGGAACAAGAAAGTGTTTATAACCGTAGCGATATAAACAAGAATACTCATCCGAGCCGCAGGAACATGTACATACAGAATACGAGAATTTCCACCTTGTTGAAGATCTAGTGGTGCTACCCGAAGACTTAAATGAATAGCCATCGCTGTTAAGAACAACTGAGATCCAATGAGAATTTACGCATAGCTTCTGGTCTTTGACATCAAAAAAGAAGGTTGTAATAACGAAATAGAAATGTGAGAATTTGGTCCTAGCTAGTGGAACAAGAAATACATGCATCTATATTCAATACGCAATCAAAGGATTACCCATAACGAAGATTTCCCCCTACTTTGTCTTTGTTTTCGCTCCGCTTTTTGTAGTGTGAGTAGCATTAATGGTGGTACTTGGTCTCGTCTTTCCTCCCTCTTCTAATTGGTTCCTTTGCCCTTAACTCCACAAGCATTTCCCGCCTTCCTCCTAGCCATTTCATAGTTGTTTCAAAGGGGATGATGAAAGACATAAAGAAATATCTTGATTCGCGAGAGCTGGAGAAAGTCTACGGGTAAAGCACCGTATCCATATAGCCACTTGCCACCTACGCTCCGCCATCCATTCCAACTTTAGGAACCTAGGTAAGAGTATCCCGATCAAACAGCTAAAGAAGGGGATTAGCCAAACAGGGAGTCTACTAGACGGGGTTCAACTAGCGGAGACTCTTGGAACAGCTGGAGTAAGAAGTCCCCAAGTGAGTGTATTATGAGGGACCGTCAAGCACATCCGGCAAGGATCAAGGGGGATCTCGATGTTGCATAGCTCAGGTCGTATTCTTCGATGCACCCAAAGAAAGCAAGCAGCCCCCCATGTTGTAAGCATAAGGGCGAGCAAATACCTGTAGCAGAGGAGGAAGAGATATGACAAAACGGATTCAACCTCTGAATCTGCTTCCGCTGTCGTGGGATAAAACTCTCTATGTCAGGCATGTGAGTGCTCCTAAGATCATAGAAGTAATTTTGTAGAGTCCCTATAGAGTAAGGGAATTATTCAGTCTCCGATTTAGTAGGCGTCTCTGGGGGAGTCGCAATCGAAGGTGAAAGCGGGAAAAAGACGACTCAACTTTTTTCTTTCTTTGTCATCCGACTTGAAAGGTGCTCTTAGTGTACCGCCATACGCACCCAAACATTACACCAATTGTGGCTGGCCCAAAAGTTTCCAGAATGCCATTGTCATGATGTTGATCCGGCTTCTGCGACTACGGCATCCGCATAGCTCCGAATACACGCATTGGAGCTCTTCGCTCGATGTCCCAGGTCGCTCTGTTGTAAACCGCTGTTTTGTTGGGCAGTGGCTTCTTTCTAACACCCCCTTACTAGATCAAACAAATAAAGCTCCATTGAATGAATCAACTTCTCCCTCTCGAACAAGGGGAAGTCAATGGTTCGGGGAAAAGCCTATCTCAGTGATGGGTGTTTTACCTTTTAACCTGAAACACAGGTTTCCCATTTCCATTAGGTTTTCTCTTTGTACCATTTTTCCCCAATCTTCTTATTTTCGTTTTCATTCGAAAGCTTCTATGAAACTCAGTCGTCCTTGCTTGTGTAGCTTGCTCTCTCTCTGTTGATCCCGGTGCTCTCATTCATGCTCTATTCTCTCTCTCTCTCTCTCTCTCTCTCTCTCTCTCTTCGTCTCTCTTTGTTGTGCTGTACTACGAAGTAGGTACCATCAAATTTGGATTTTTATACGTTTCTATCCTTTTCTATTCATTTTCGTTCGAACCCTAGCAAACTCAATTTTCCCTCCTCTATGTGCGTTGCGAGCCCTCCTTGCATTGTGTTTTATCCATGGTGTTTGTGGTGCTCTCTTCGTATTGTCTCTCCGTCATTTTATCTCTCTATCATGCCCTATCTCTCTCATTCTTTACAAGTTAATCGTCGTAATCTATAAATAGCATTTTACTTATATCTCTCTCCCCTTTGCGTTTGGCTGTAATATTTTTCCTTATGGGGTCTGATTTCTCTACCATCTATGGCTAGATTAAGTATTTCTAAGCAAAAGCTTCGTGTTCATAAGCATCTTAACTGATGAAACAAGCCCTATGGAAAGTATTGAGGTAATTTCTTCTCTAATTATGCTTTGCTTTTATCTATTTTCAAGAAATGTGTTTTGTTTTAGCTTTTTTTAGCCTCTCTCATATATTTATTCTACGATATCAAGCCAAGTGAGTAAAATATTACTCTTAAGAAAATGATTTGATTGGTTTTAAGCTTAAGAAGGATAATAAGAGCTTGATGAAGGCATACATATGGATTTTTGGTGAAGGATTTTAGAATTAAGGTAAGATTTTTAGGTTATTTTATAATGTTAGCTTCTTTCACATATCAATTCCATTTTTCATAGTAAACGAATCTCAATGGTGATGTACATTTTAGGTTACTTGATTAATTGGGAAAATAAATGAAGAAACTCTTGGATTGGACTAAATGTTATTAAATTTTTTGTTGTGGCCACATCTTTGAAGGTTTACATAATATGATTACTACGATTGAGGATGCTTATGTTTGCTTTCTTTGGGCTGCTTTGAGAAGGAACTACTTTGAGATGTTTGAGTCTGTTACTTGCTCCCAATTTTCTCTGTTTTCCAGTCACATGATTGCTCTGCTTATCAGTAACTGTCACATAATTGATTATTTTCCACTTACATGTTTTACTATAATTCTAATTGTAGCCAAACCAAGCCACTTTAGATCTTCAACATCTATCATACTTTGTGGAATGTTCTGGTTTGTCTATCTTTCTGGTGGTAATCTATAGACTAAGAATGTTGTCTTAATGGTCTTTATTGTCTTTGCAGGTGAGTCAAGTGTAGCAACAAATGTATACATGAGTTTCATGGTTGTTAAGCTCCTAGCAATTGGAAATAGTTTCTTCATTGATGCAACTGTTGGTAAGATTTAATCTAAGATTTTAATTATGTTTACTGTTTCATTATTTGTCCTATGTCGTCAAGTTTACAAATTTTTCAATGCTATTGTAATTAGATCATTTTTTGTTATTTCCTCATTTTGCAAGAGTATATAACTGATGCTTACTCGATATAACTCCTTATAAAAAAAATAAAAATGAATAGATAGTTATGTTTTTTAAAGTTACTTAATTAACAGGAAGTCTAAGATGTATGTAGTATCTCTTTCTTATATGCTATAACTATTGTTTGTTGAAACTGAACATTTTCTAATATGTAAATGTCGTGCGTAGAAATTTTGATGTCCTACAATTGTGTAGTTTGACAAAAAATGGAAGAACTTTCTATAACAACGGTAGGTTGAAATTTATTTTCTCATAGTTTGAGAAACTGTGTTCTGGAAATATATGCAGCACAATATTAACCATAATTCTTTCCGTCATTGGGGTTTTCCTTTTGTATTGTCTATGGAATGGTCTTGTAGAAGGTTTTGATTCTTAATAACTGGCTTGCTTTATGTACAGTATACTGTTGGCAAATGGGGAATTGATGTTTCAATGTAACAACTGATGTAAATTTTGTTTTTTGATTTTGATAAGTAACTGAGAAAAAACTTTATTTTCTTAGTATACTAGAAATATCAAAATAAGATATATGTTACTTTATAGTGTTGCTTACAACTTATTGCAGTTGTGTGCTCTTAAAGGGTTTTATACTCTTTCTCCACAAAGACGAGCAATTTTAAGAAATCCTTATAATTGTAAGTACATCCATCCCTTGCTTGTATGTTACATTATTTGCAATTTGTGTTGAGTAATCATGAAACGAATTATGGATATCAAGGAAAATCATTTGAAATAGTGTCTTGTAATTGACATTTCGATTGATCAATTGTCTCCTTATTTAGACACATTATTGCCAAGTCAGAATCTTCAATTTTCTTGTTGATGTGTAATTTTAGTTGTCTAAGTCTCCTGATCTTGCCTTTTCAAATATCCTAAAGTGTAGAAAATTTTCAAGTTCACTAGCAAGACAAAGATATTTCTCTATCTCATTATGGGTTCAAGCTATATTTTTTCTTCGGGTCATTCCATTAAAGCGCACGGACAGTAGAAGCCAACTGGTGCTTCTCTTTAAGCTTGCTGATTTGGTTTTTAGATATGTAACTCATTTGAGTTATGGAAACTACGGGACAAATGAAAAACATTGGTTCATATTGCAGGAGTATCACCTCAGCAAAGTAGAGAAACTTTTCCACAGGATCTCTTCGACTGAGTGTTGGCTGCCCTTGGTTATTGGTCTCACCATCATGGCCAACATCAAGGTGGAATACTAATATTACTGATGCCTCGATCGATATGTTTGGCTCAGAAGAAATTGAATCATGTTGATGTAAAGAAGGAATTCAGAAAAATAATTAAGCATGTGAAAATGACAAAGTGTATGAAAATTACAAAGTGTAGGAAAATGACAAAGTGTATGGGCAAGTATATGAAATGAAAATGACCAAGTGAAAGCGTGAGAAAATTACTAAATGAATGAAAATTGCTAAGTGTATGTGAAAAGTTGTAAACATGGCTAAGTGTATGTGAAAATGTCTTAGTGCGTGAAAATATGGCTGAGTGTGTAAAAATGATCAAATGTAGTAAAACAACTATATGAAAATGACATGCATATAAAAATGTGCGAAAATGACTAAGTGTGTGAATATATAATTTATCGAGTATGATAAAATATGTAAAAATATCTAAGTGTATGAAATGATTAAATATGTGAAAATGACTAAACGTATGAAAATGACTAAGTATATGAAAAAGTTTAAGTGTGTAAAACTGGCTAAGTTGCAAATATCGTTAAGTGAGCGAAATGACAAAGTGTTTGAGCAAATATATGAAAATTAAGAAAATAACAAAGTGTTTGGGCTATTAGTATAGAAGTTACGATGAAGAGATGAAGAGATGAAGAGATGAAGAGATGAAGATGAATGAAGGAGAATAGAGTGTTTGAGTGGGAGAATAATTATGTGTTGAGAAAAGTGGGAGAAGAGGGTAAGTACTGAGATCGTTGATGAATTTGTAGTGACGTATAACAAATGCTTGAGGCGTTCACTAAAAATTAAAAATTAATATTCTTGGAGGTGTTCACCTAAAATGTAGTGTGATTATCATAAAAGTACAAGTGTTCACCTAAAATGACTTTAAGTGACCATGTTGGGCCAACTTGGGCCAATCACCACTCGTAACATGGCAATTAGCTCAAGTGGTCATGATGGGTTTAGGGCTATAAATAAAAAATATAAATGAGGTTATTTTTTAATTTTTATGGGGTTATAATTATAAAATAAAAGGTTAATTTTTAAATTTCTATATTTAATTACAAAATTTTATCGAATAAGTTCGATTTAAGTGTGAAAATGGTTAAATGTGTGAAAATAACTAAGTGTGAAAATAACTAAGTGTGAAAATAAAGAAGTGTATGAAAATTGCTAAGTGTGTAAAACCGATTATTAATGTTAGGGTTTATGGGGGACATGGTGATTAGAGCCATTTTAATAGCGATTAGGGGCATGTTCTGTGATCGCCATACGAAGGGTGGCGATTAGAGCTATTTACATGGCGATTAGCCATGAAGATACGATTAGAACTTTCTAGATGGCGCTAAGAGGCTTTTGAGTGACGATTGAGACTTGTTGAGTGGCGATTGTAATTTTAGGGGTTCAATGAATTTGTAGTGGGGTACAATAAATATTTGAGGTGTTCTCTAAAATTTAAAAACTAATAATCTTGGACATGTTCATTGAAAATGTAGTCGGGTTCACAACAAATGTACAGGTGAACTCTAAGTATATGAAAATGACTAAGTGTTTGAAAATAGTTAGATGTGTGAAATTTACCAAGCACATAAAAATGACTAAGTAAGTGAAATTTGCTACGTATATGAAAATGGTTAAACATGTGAAAATGACTAAGTATAAATTGCTTAGTGTACGTGTGAAAATATGGTAAAGTGCATGAAAATAGTTAAGTTGTGAAATGAATCGGGATTTGGGGTTATACATGTTCGTTAAATCGAGATATAGTATTTATCGGCTATGATAAAACCACGATCTAGAATTTTATATATTAAAAAAATATTTCACTCGATACTTGCCATAAATTCACGACAACATAACCAATTATATGTTCTTAAGCCTTTATGAATAAGTGTTCAATTATTTTGACAATTCATACTTAATTCAATCTAATTTTAAATATAAGTGAAGGTACTTGATGTTCATATTCAAAAATCGAGAATCTTGATAAATTTATTTGCGATTCATCGAGTATACGCTTACTAATTTAGAAAAATCAAATTTATTATACATAAAGGATTATACATTTTCGTTAAATGGTGAAAAAATACATGATACTTGTCATAAAATCACAACAACATAATCAAGGATGCGTTCTTAAGCATTTATGAATAAGTGTACAATTGTTTTGACAATTCATTACTTAATTCAATCTAATTTAAAATATAAGTGAAGGTAGTTAATGTTCGCATTAATTTGAGAATTTTGATAATTGTATTTGTGATTCATCGAGTATAACCTAATCAATTGAAAAAATCAAATTTGTTGAAAACCTGCCATAAAAATGTCCTAAAAACCATCGTATTGATGAAAAACCACCAGAAAAATAACAAAACCACCGTAAAATTGAAAAAAAATGCCAGAAACCGCCATTATCGGGACAAAAATAGCCGGTATGGATGCAAAAACCGCCGGTATAAGGACAAAAACCTTAAGGTGAACCTCTTTACATTTGAGATGAACACATGTACATATTTGATGAACCCTATACATTTTTTGTGAATCCCTCCAACAATTATTAAGTTTGTACGTTTCGATTAACTCCATTACATTCAAGTTGAACCCATGTACATATTCGGTGAACCCCTATACATTTTTTGTGAACCCCTCCAAGAATTATTAATTTTGTACGTTTTGGTAAACCCCACTACATTCAAGGTGAATTCCTGTACATATTTGATAAATCATATATATTTTTTATGACCCCCTCCAAGAATTATTAATTTTGTACATTTTGATGAACTCCACTATATTCAAGGTGAACCCATATATATATTTTGTGAACTCCTATACATTTTTTGGGAACTATTTTAAGAATTATTAATTTTGTATATTTTGGTGAACCCCTATATATCCAAGACGGACCCCTATACATATTTAATGAATCTCTATACATTTATGATGAACTCCTACAATAATTATTAATTTTATTTATCTTTTTAATGAACTCATATACATTTTTTGTGAACCTATGTACATTTTTTATCAACCCCTAAATATATTAGGTGAACCCAAAACAATAAAAAATAGAAACATATTACCTGCTAGGCCTTGATCAAGTTACGTGATAACAAATTAAATGAATTATAACCTTCAAGTTTTGTAGAGTATTTTCAATATTTTCAGAAATCATAAGCAGAAAGAAAAATATAAATTTTTACATGTTGGATTAATTCAAGTTGGTTTAAAACCCGCAACAAGACTAGGACTTAATAGGTCTACAGTAATTTATGTTCGTGATAAATGACACAATAAATTTCATGATTCCTTATTAGGTATAATTGAATCAAGTCTCTGTGATGGACCTATATATTTTTCATGTTTTCTGAATTTCACATTGTCCCTCACAGATCCCACTATAATGCATGCATTATGTCTTGATATTAAATATGATGGTTTTAACATGATGCAAGGTGCAGAAAATATAATCCTTATTTATAGGATTCAGTACAAAGTAATGAACACTATTGTTCCTAGTATAAAGGAAATTCCTTTACAACATTGAGGTTCTACAACTTTGTTTATTACTAATTTGTCTAAAAGTAATTTGAAAGTACCCAAGACAATCACTTGGGATCAGGTTAATTTACATGAGAAATGGGTCCTTGAGAAAGCCTCAGAACCTGTTAAACAGGAAAGCAGAGAGTTAAAAGAAATTATCGAACACTCTGATGGGGATGTTGAAATAAAATTCTCTAATCAGAGGATTGCTCATCTGAACTTAGGACGTAGTTCTATGTCCTCTATTCCCCTTTCTCAGTTCGAAAAAGATACCTTATTAGGTACATAATTCACATCTGATGGTGTAAATCAACCAGAGTATAAGGTTGAATTACCACCTTCCATTTCTGGTACTTCCAGATCTCAGCCTAATAGGAAATCACCAACTTCATCTGATATGGGGTATGATGATAGAAGTGTTTATGGTATTAATGCTCTCACACTTGAAGAAAATGACCTTGAATTTCCTATTCAAGGGTTAACAAAAGAATTATTTTATTCTTCTGCTAATGACATTAAAAGAAAATGGTTTTAATCTAAAAAGAATAAAGAAGGATAGAAAAAATGGTTTTCAATGTATAAATATTTTATTAAAGGAACTGGTGAAATTAGTGATTTCTTTGATTTTATTAAACAATTTTACCAGAGTGAAAGCCGTCCTTTCCACAATTTTGAAGATCCAAAATGTATTTCTACTATTGAATCTACTTATCAAAATTTTGTTACAAAAAGAGGAACTATTATTCGTAGTATTCATCCTCCTATAATTAATTTAACTGTTCAAATAGACAAAGATGAGGTTCTTGCTACTCCTTTTAGAAAAAGTAGTAACATAGAGGTTATTGTGGAACAAAAAAATCTTACAAATCTTTCTCTTCAAACGATTGCTAATCAATTAACTCGTATTGAATAGAAAGAAGTGGCTAATTTTGAGTCACCTACAACTTCAAAACCCCCTCCGATTGAACAAAAGGTTTTATTTAAAACTATATCTACGGAGAAAACTGAGTTTAAATTACAAACTCAAGAGTCATCCAAAATGGTGGATGAAATTGTTAAAAGATTAAAAAATCTTGGTTTGAAAGAAAAGGATGTTGCTCCTTTAGGTAAAGAATCTCAAAAGGATTCTGAATCAGAAGTTGAGCATAATTCTGATCCTGAAAATCAGGTTAATCAATTACAACAGATGTTCGAATCAGAACAACAAACACCTTATCAGGTGAATAAAATATCTTCTTATAAAAAGAAACTTGTTTATAATGTTCCAGTCAAGCCGTATTACCATCGGCCTACTCATGTTGATCTCCAACTGGAAAAACATGACAATTACGTTACTGTTGAATTTGATGGCCGATCCATTAATGAATGGAATATTGATGGTATGTCTGAATATCAAATACAAACAGTCATACATTATATGACTATGTATGCGGCTGCTTGTAAAGTAAATAGTAATTCAGACCAAAATATTGCAAAAGCCATAATTCAAGGCTTTACTGGTCAGCTGAAAGTTGGTGGGATTTTTATCTCCCTGAAGAAGCAAAAACTCATATTCTTCAGGCAGTAAAAATAGAAATGGTTAATAACCAACTATTCAATACAACTGACTGTGTGAATACGCTATTATATTCTATAGCGAAACATTTCATTGGCACAACATCATTATTGTTGGATAAAACCCAAGAGCAATTGATGAATTTATGTTGCCATAATTTATCTCAATTCAAGTGGTATAAAGATGTGTTCTTCTCTAAAATCTTTACACGAGAAGATAGTCAACATGATTTTTGGAAGGAATTTTTTTTTTCAGGATTACCACATTTCTTTGCTGAAAGAATCCGTAACAGGATTAAGCAAAAGAATAATGGAGTTACTCCTTACTCCACTTACACTTATGGTGACTTAGCTTCTGAAATTACATCAGAAGGAATTAATTTGTGTAATGAAATAAAATTAAATCGACAAATTCAAAAGGATAAAATCCTTAGTAAAAAGATAGTCGGTTATTTTTGTGAACAGAAGGGATTACCTCCTATTGGTCCAGGATCATCTGAGAAAAGTAAAAACAAGACTAATAAGTCTTATCGGAAAACAAATGATTTCCTGTCGAAAAAAGATAAAAGGGAAAAGAAAAGGTTTCAACGCTCTAAACAGGACAATTCCAATAATGCACAATCGTCCAAACCAAAGACTATGTCTGTCTGTTGGCGTTGTCATAAAGTGGGCCATTACGCAAATAAGTGTAAAATGAAAAAGAAAATTAATAATCTCAATTTTATAATAATCACAGTTTCCATCCAATCAGAACCAGAATTTTCTTTTTCATTTTACACTTATTAGCGTAATGGCCCACTTTATGACAACGCCAACAGACAGACATAGTCTTTGGTTTGGACGATTGTGCATTATTGGAATTGTCCTGTTTAGAGCGTTGAAACCTTTTCTTTTCCCTTTTATCTTTTTTCGACAGGAAATCATTTGTTTTCCGATAAGACTTATTAGTCTTGTTTTTACTTTTCTCAGATGATCCTGGACCAATAGGAGGTAATCCCTTCTGTTCACAAAAATAACCGACTATCTTTTTACTAAGGATTTTATCCTTTTGAATTTGTCGATTTAATTTTATTTCATTACACAAATTAATTCCTTCTGATGTAATGTCAGAAGCTAAGTCACCATAAGTGTAAGTGGAGTAAGGAGTAACTCCATTATTCTTTTGCTTAATCCTGTTACGGATTCTTTCAGCAAAGAAATGTGGTAATCCTGAAAAAAAAAATTCCTTCCAAAAATCATTTTGACTATCTTCTCGTGTAAAGATTTTAGAGAAGAACACATCTTTATACCACTTGAATTGAGATAAATTATGGCAACGTAAATTCATCAATTGCTCTTGGGTTTTATCCAACAACAATGATGTTGTGCCAATGAAATGTTTCACTATAGTATATAATAGCGTATTCACACAGTCAGTTGTATTGACTGGTTGGTTTTTAACCATTTCTATTTTTACTGCCTAAAGAATATGAGTTTTTGCTTCTTCAGGGAGATAAAAATACCACCAACCTTTCAGCTGGCCAGTAAAGCCTTGAATTATGGCTTTTGCAATATTTTGGTCTGAATTACTATTTACTTTACAAGCAACCGCATACATAGTCATATAATGTATGACTGTTTGTATTTGATATTCAGACATACCATCAATATTCCATTCATTAATGGATCGACCATCAAATTCAACAGTAACGTAATTGTCATGTTTTTCTAGTTGGAGATCAACAGGAGTAGGCCGATGGTAATACGGCTTGGCTAGAACATTATAAACAATTTTCTTTTTATAAGAAGATATTTTATTCACCTGATAAGGTGTTTGTTGTTCTGATTCGAACATCTGTTGTAATTGATTAACCTGGTTTTCAGGATCAGAATTATGCTCAACTTCTGATTTAGAATCCTTTTGAGATTCTTTACCTAAAGGAGAAACATCCTTTTCTTTCAAACCAAGATTTTTTAATCTTTTAACAATTTCATCCACCATTTCGGATGACTCTTGAGTTTGTAATTTAAACTCAATTTCTTCCGTAGACATAGGTTTAAATAAAACCTTTTGTTCAATCGGAGGGGGTTTTGAAGTTGTAGGAGGCTCAAAATTAGCCACTACTTTCTATTCAATACGACTTAATTGATTACCAATCGTTTGAAGAGAAAGATTTGTAAAATTATTTTGTTCCACAACAACCTCTATGTTACTACTTTTTCTAAAAGGAGTAGCAAGAACCTCATCTTTGTCGATTTGAACAGTTAAATTAACTGTAGGAGGATGAATACTACGAATAATAGTTCCTCTTTTTGTAACAAAATTTTGATAAGTAGATTCAATAGTAGAAATACATTTGGATCTTCAAAATTGGGGAAAGGACAGTTTTCACTCTGGTAAAATTGTTTCATAAAATCAAAGAAATCACTAATTTCACCAGTTCCTTTAATAAAATATTTATACATTGAAAACCATTTTCTGTCCTTCTTTATTCTTTTTAGAATAAAATTATTTTCTCTTAATGTCGTTAGCAGAAGAATAAAATAATTCTTTTGCGAACCCTTGAATAGGAAATTCAAGGTCATTTTCTTCAAGTGTGAGAGCATTAATACCATAAACACTTCTATCATCATACCCCATATCAGATGAAGTTGGTGATTTCCTATTAGGCTGAGATCTGGAAGTACCAGAAATGGAAGGTGGTAATTCAACCTTATACTCTGGTTGATTTACACCATCAGATGTGAATTGTGTACCTAATAAGGTATCTTTTTCGAACTGAGAAAGGGGAATAGAGGACATAGAACTACGTCCTAAGTTCAGATGAGCAATCCTCTGATTAGAGAATTTTATTTCAACATCCCCATCAGAGTGTTCAATAATTTCTTTTAACTCCCTGCTTTCCTGTTTAACAGGTTTAGAGGCTTTCTCAAGGACCCATTTCTCAGGTAAATTAATCTGATCCCGAGTGATTTGTCTTGGGTACTTTCAAATTGCTTTTAGACAAATTAGTAATAAACAAAGTTGTAGAACCTCGATGTTGTAAAGGAATTTCCTTTATACTAGGAACAACAGTGTTCATCACTTTGTACTGAATCCTCTAAATAAGGATTATATTTTCTGCACCTTGCATCATGTTAAAACCATCAGATTTAAGATCAAGACATAATGCATGCATTAGAGTGGGATCTGTGAGGGACAATGTGAAATTCGGAAAACACGAAAAATATATAGGTCCATCATAGAGACTTGATTCAGTTATACCTAATAAGGAATCATGAAATTTATTGTGTCGTTTATCACGAACACAAATTACTGCAGACGTATTAAGTCCGAGTCTTGTTGCGGGTTTTAAACCAACTTGAATTAATCCAACATGTAAAAATTTATATTTTTCTTTATGTTTATTAATCAAGTTACGTGATAACAAATTAAATGAATTATAACCTTCAGTTAAAGGTATAGCTTCTTCAACTGTTTTGACAATATAATTAGAAGCAAAATCAAAAGTGTCTTTCTGCTTATAAACAGATGTAGAACTGGGAAGTTTCCAGTTTTGTAGAAAATTTTCAATATTTTCAGAAATCATAATTTATTTATTAGCATTACTTCTACTACTTCTATCAGTAGATTGATATCTACCTGATAAGGCTCTACTTAACCTGTTCATAAGGGTATCCAACGCCTATTATCTGGCTTCAACAGGAATATCCAAGCTACGTGACTTGGGGTTTCACGATAGCACTTATAAGCAGATTTGTATATCCTTATCTAGTAAATACGAATTTACTGGTACAAGGAGTTAAACTATCACAATAACTCAACGATAATGAATAACATAGTATTATTGCACATATAACACATTAGTATCATTGTATTACAAATAATAATGTATGTACATACCTCTATTAAATGGTTCTGATACCACTAGTACACACTCTATTACACTCACTTTTCGCACACACTCTTCTTAATATTTTTATTACAGGAAAGGCAAGGGGAGAGGAGATATAAGCTCCATATGAGGAGAACGCTAAAGTTTTCGATGATCCCTCTGCTTGAGTTGGATACCCTTTAATAGGCAAAGCGAAGCCTCTAGATTCAGACGTCAAATTGGTCTTCATTTCCATTTAATGAATAGTGCCTCAAAGTGGGTGGCACAGTAACTCCAATAAGTGAGTGGGTGGCATAGTACCTGCACGCATGTCCATCATAATGGTTTTTTTTACTCAGCATCATCGTCAGCGAACATGATTGTCATGGACTATTAATCCTCATAAGGATCTTGGGAATCTTGCATAGGATATGATTGTCGACTTACCATATCAGTGTCATCGGAGTCAGATTCCTGTAATATTTCTTTTAATTGCGCCTTGAGATCTGACTTTGATGAAGACGCTAATAATTCCCTCAATAATGCAGCCACATCTTTCTTATGACTCTGAGGAGGTGGTGGAGGTTCCAGATTGATTAACCCTTGTTTAGAGAACACAGAGGCTTCAGTAAAGAAGTCAAATTTATCCCACCATTTGATTAAAATTCTTCTTCCCAAATATGGGATATGGGTTACAATCTCTCCAAATTTACGAAGAGGTACTCTGGAGATGGTAACATCCCATTTAACAATCCATGGTACTTGATAAAGTACAGCAAATTGTATTATGGTATTTTTTAACGACACATTTGTGTGGACAAAATCCTCATAAATGGTTCTGATTTTATCAGGAAGAGTGATAGGATGAAATCCCCAATTAGTGAACCACATTAAAAACCATTCCGGTAGAGAACTGAGATCAAAGTCTCAAAATTGGAAAAACTAGCTATGTTTCCACTATCTATTCTCATAACAGAAAGCACCATCCCAGGCTTTGATATAATCAAAGTAGTTGAACCAAAATTTTGTTTGGTCTTTCCGATATTTCGGAAGTTCTTGGTACCGGTAGAGATCTCCGGGCCATTGTTCAGGAGTAAGAACGGTTTTAATAAAGGCCTTTGAATAAGCCCATTCCCCCTGGCTCGATTTACAGAATCAAATTTCACAAAATTAGTGGCTTCAAGAATAGCATAATAAAAGTTGTAATCCTTGGGATAAAGGAATGGATCAGCAAATTCCTGAAGATAAAACTGAGCAGCTTCAGGAGCAGCAAGATGAGCATACTTAAGTTCAAGAAGAGCTATCCATATAGTAGCAGCAGGGATATATGGATAGATAAATTCATTTGTCATATTAGACGAAACAGCAATAGCATACACATCAGCACGCAACTTATTTTCTTTAGGCATAGCCTTTAAGGCTTCTTTTCTTAATTGTTTTAGGGTTTTACCCATAGCTGTCTTGTATGAACCGGTTGGATGGATATGATAAGACACGTCAGAGGCTTTGGCCTTGCCTTTGTCTTTGGAGGCTTTGGATGTTTCATCCATTCGAGCCCTGTAAAAATTCACGAGTAAGAAAATCAGGTAAACAATTATCAGATCCTTTAATAAACTCTATATCAAAATCAAATACAGACAATATGCCTTGGCATCTTGCAAATATTTGTTTAGATGCTATATTTTTAACATATTTTTCAAGAATATCTTTTGCAGATTTGCAATCAACACATAATAAGAATTTTTTATTTATTAAATCACTTTCAAATTTTTGAATACATAAAACAATAGAAAGAATTTCTTTCTTCACAGTTGAATAATTTACACGAGGTCCTTTCCATACCCCGGATGTAAATCGAACTAGTATTTCTTGATTATTAATCATTTGTTTAAGGATACCGCCATAACCCAGATCTGATGCATCAGTTTCAACGACTTTGAAAGCATCAGGATGGGGTAAAGCTAAGCACGAAATTTCTTTAATTTTTGTTTTAATTTTATGAACAGCTTCAGTATGGACGGATGTCCATTCTGGAGGGTTCTTTTTCAACCTTTCAAATAAAGGTTTAGCATCAAAAGCAAGTTTCGTATAGAAGTCAGCAATATAATTTAAACTGCCTAAAAATCTTTGTAGTTGATTTTTATCTTTAATTTCATCTGAAAATTTATCCACAAAAGTGATAGATCTATCAATTGGGATAATAGTCCATTCTTTGATATTATGCCCTAAAAACCGAGTCTATGTCTGAAATAATTTTATTTTTCTGACAGATACGACAAGACTAGCAGATACGACAAGACCATCTTTTTTGGCTGCATTAATAAATGCTTTTAGATGCTTGAAATGTTGATCGATGGTTTCAGAAAAGATCAACACGTCATCAATGTACACAAGGCAAAAATGTGTATAAGGATAAAATATGTCATTCATTATATTTTGAAAATCAGATGGGGCGTTCTTTAACCCAAATGGCATTACAGTCCATTCATAGTGACCAAATGGGACTGTAAATGCTGTTTTATATATGTCTTCTTTTGTAATCTGTATTTGCCACAAGCCAGATTTCATATCAAATTTTGACATAACTTTGGCTGAATAAAGCCTATTTAATAAATCTCTTTTGTTGGGTATTGGATATCGAATCCAACACAGAGTTTTATTTAATGGCTTATAATTGATAACAAGCCTTGGAACTCTTCGTTCTAACTCAGCATTTTTATTAACATAAAAAGCTGGACAACTCCAAGGATTGTAGGATTTTCAAATTAATCTTTTTTGTAATAAGTCCTGTATTTCATTTTTACACGTTCAGATATTCTGGACTCATAGCAATAGGTCGTGTCTTCATTGGAATTTGACTTTCTTTAAAGTCTGGTTTATATGGTAAATGAACAATATGTTTCTTTCGTTCCCAAAATGCATTAGGAAGATCAGAACAAATTGTATGAATAATATGTTCTTGTAATTTTTGAATTTTCTTTTGTATATATGGTTGCTGAATTTTTTCAGCAATCTTCTTATAAGATATTTCTTTTGTTAGAGAATTTAAGAAATTTTCTTTTCTTTTAATTTGTTTTTGTAAAATATCAATCTTGTGATAACGAGGATGTGAAACAAATTGAAAAGTTATATCTTGCGAATTAACAAGACTGGTAATCCCATTTCATCAATGCTTTTAATAGGATAAAGCATATATAAGAAAGGATTTCCCAATATAATATCATGGGATAAATTTTTAACCATTATAAATGGCATCTCTAGACAGATTCCATTGTTGCAGACATCAGAATTTTGTAACTTATATTTGACTACAAGTTTTCTACCATCAGTAGCATTCAGAATTTCTGACGTTTTAGAGAAGTATCGAGAAGGTACAAGTCCTTCATTGATACAGTTTAAGTCCGCACCAGAGTCAACCATAGTAACGGCTGAGAAAGAGAATTCTTTCTCTTTATTCATGTGGGTCCATTAGATCTCAAGAGTATCTCATAAGGACATGAATGAGAAATAATAACAGTTGGACCAAAAATGTGTTTTAGAAAAATGTACACTTTCCGAGCCCCATATGAGATGGGTGTCATCACTAAATTAGTGAAGGGAAAAATTAATGTTCGAATTAATTATTTTGTTATTTTATTATTATTAATAATTAGTAAAAAAGAAATTATTTAGTTAATTGATAGGGATCAATTTAATTCATCAATTTGGACTGATGAATTTGGACATAATTTTAACTCTAGGAGAGATTTAAAAATCGCATATCACAGTGAAGGGAGAATATGATATTCGATTATATCATATAAGGGTATATGGGTAAATTATAAAATCATTATATAAGGAATTGCAGTAGGGTTGTATCCCCAACCCTAATCACAGTGTGTTGAATCAGAGCAAAAAAAAGTTTCTCTCTATTTCCCTCACTAGTTACCATTGTAAACTCTAAGGGGAACATAATTTTGTTTTCTAGTCTACGATTCTTTTGAGAGCCCACATTCAATCCATAATGACATTATTGAGAGATATACTTCTGATTCTAATAGGTGGTTGTAGATGTGAAGATCAATTACTAGTTCTACGAAGAATGAAGAATGCGTGATTGAAAATGGATCCCAATAATTTCAAAACTCTCCATTAATTGAAAATGTATAATTGATTCTATATCTTATTGATATGTTTATATGATTTATGCACGTTCATTGTTTGATTTTGTATTTATTTTGTATTAAATGTTTGTTTGAAATTTTTTTAAAATTTCTCCCATGAACACATGGTTTATTAAATTTTCTACAAAATCTAAAACCGGATCCAATATTTGGTATCAGAGCCTATGGTTTTTAAAAATGCATATTCTGTATTAAACGTATGTATGGGTGAATATGATGATATTGGCATATAATTTTTGTATGGTAAATTCAAAGCATGTTTGAATGTGTTTTATAAATGCATATAAATTTCATGGATGAATATGATCGATTTGTTATAGGTGTTATTTTTAGTTTTAGAATTGATGTACGCTAAAATTGAGGCATATGATTTTACGTAATTTAATTTTACAATGAATTGTATCGTTAAATTTCATGTAAATCCATCATCACATGAATCCCGAGAATTGCCAAGTCTATTGAGATTTTAGACTGAGCAAGTGTCGTTTGGCCGAAATGATTCGCAGGGACTTGGGATTTGATTCTAAGCCCAATCCAGTCCTGAAAATTGAATTTATTTAATTTGGTAATTTTTCAACATTTAATAATTAGTATTTATTTTGTAAATTGTTTTTAAAATTAATCAACTGAATAATTTACTTGGTAGTTATTTATCAAAGTAAAACTTGGTGGAAAACTAATTTTTAATTGAAATTGAAATTCTGAAAATGGGACTGGACCTTAGTGAAGGGTTGCGAGAAGGTGGGACTTCTTGAAGGAGAATGAGATAATTACAGACGCATTGAAGACTGGTATTTAAATTATTATAATTTATTTATTATTTTTTTGTGGTTGTAATTAGAAATGAGCCATAGAGGTTAATTTTGAATGTATGATTTATTTTTTAATCTCCCATTCTTATATAACATGCCATATAGAAATAGAGATATGTCAATATCAAATTACCATGTAACATGTATAAGAATCATTGTAGTTTAAATTTTGTAAGAGGTTATAATTTTAAAGATAATGAAAGTTTTATAAAAATTATAATCTTTAAATTGTAATTTAAATTTTATAAAATTTTATATTTTTGAAACTTGCTTTCCAAATTTAGAAATTGTTATGTTTTTTTTCCAAGCAAAGAAAAATCTTTCTTTCGAAAAACTAAGTGGGAGAGTCGTTTACGTTAAAATGTTCCCAAGGTCCCTAATGCAAACGTGATTGTGGCACAAGTAATGGTTTAGAGTCGTCCTAGCGGTTCTCTCTTCAGTGGGAAAAACTTGAGAATTGTATGATTTTGAGTCATCGAGTTACTTGTGAAACTAAAACTTGTAAAGGAAGTGGTAAGGTGGGACCGTCTCTAGATGGATTGTTAGTTCATAGCCACCTTTAAAGTCGATGCGTTGGTTAAACACTTAGACTGAAGCACATTGGATACTTTCATAGGAGCTAGTCAATCGGGCTAAGGCGACCAAAACCATTGGTGATTGGTTGAGCTACATGTAGTGACAACTTAAGAAGAGTTAACCAAACGAGAAGAGTCTCGATGCTATAAAAGGTAGCTCAGGATTGTTCCCAGATGAGACGACTTTCTTCATTCTTTTCAGTAATCATGTCATTATCCCTACTCTTATCAATCTTGAATGGAAACAAACTCACTAGTGAAAATTACGTGGATTGGAAATGTAAACTTGATATCATGCTGACAGTAGAAAAGACAAGTCCGTGCTCACCACTCATTGTCCCCTTGAGCCCATTATTGAGTCGAGTCAAGAAGAAAATGATGTCTATGTTTCTTGGCTGCGTTTCAATGAGATCATCAGGTGTTACATATTCGCATCATTTAGCAATCTGTCAGACATTGAGACTGCCGCTGATATGATGTTGAACATCACCAATATATTCGGGGATCAGGGTTGCCAAGATAAATAGGCTGTTGTGCAAAACTTCATGAATTACTGATAAAACCCGAAACTCTTATCGGAGAATATATGATGTTGATCATTAGTTATCTAAATGAGATGGAGATCATGGGAGTTGAGGTAGATAGCTAGACTCAAGTTAATATGATCCTCGAGACTCTGCCAGGCACTTTTGAGAATTTCAAACTTAATTATTCGATGAATAAGTTGAGGTACTCTCTTCCAGAACTTATGAAGAAGTTGTAAGCTCATGAGACCCTATTTCTGAAGGGCAAAAGGAAGAATGGAAAGGCAAACTTTATTGAAAGTAAGCCTTCCACCTCTAGTACAACTACAAGAAATATGATATTCTATAATAGACATAAATCCCTATGAAAAGTAATCCATAGGGTTCTTACGGTGCATGTGACAACCCCTCATATTAAAAATTCGCATTTTTCATGAGATGCAACGTCTCCTGTGAAGAACCCTATGATCTCTCATCTTTTATAAGCTTTGTCAACTCCTGTAGAACATTATTTAATAGGATTTTCAAACTCCTATTGAATATATTCAATATGTGTTTTCAATTCTTGTGAATTAACATTCATAAGTATTTTTGTATCTATAAAATCAGATACCATAAGATTCATTGCTAGTCAATTATTCATATTATATACTTTCAAAATGATAGTTTTAAGTAGCATAAAGAGCATCAATATAATAATTAACATCATTAATAATTTAATATATATCATTTCAATAAAGTGTTACATTATTCATTCGATCAACTTGTAAATAAATATAACTAAATAACTTATCGTTAAAATATACAAGCAACACTTATTTCAATAAATAAATAAAAAGGGTAGCCTTGAAATAATTTATAACTTGGATAAAATTATCCACAAAACCAATATAATTTATCCTACCATCTTCACCTATGAGATCCTCGACACCATCCCAATCAGCAACTTGAGTGCCAACCCTCACTTGAGTACCAACCCTCACTGAGTACCAACCCTCACTATTATGTCAGGAACAAAGGTGTCACCCTGTTTCAGAAGAAATTCAAATAAAGTAAACAAAATTTAACTTGGCCTCCTACAAGTAGAGGCCATACTCAAAAGAAATTAAACATCCAATAGGTTGAATCTGACCAAAAAGTTAATAAAGTAACACTTAATAGTTTCTACATCACAAAGCACCCCTACACACCAAATTAAGCTCTCAAGAATCACCTACATCACTAACACTTATTGTTTCACTTTTACAATACGACATGATAAATGTATAATCATAATCCAGAATCACCTGTTGTGAAGATTTGCTGCAAAAATATAACGTCAGACCCAAGGCCATTGTCCAGGTCACCCTGTTCGTCCGAGCTCTGTAAATGTCTTGGACAGTTTTAGGCCAACATCAATATTTGGAGAGTGCATGAATATAGACAATATTGCTTGGGTTTCTTAAGCATTTTTATAAACCTACAGCAAAAAACAAAAAGAAGAAAGAGAATGAGAAAAGCTAGTAAAGCATTCTGGGTCAAGTATGTCTAACATCAATAAAACTAACTTGCTTGTGAAAAAACAACAAAAGCTACCATCAAAATAAGCATTTGCAACTATTATAATAATAATAATAATAATAATAATAATTTAATAATAATAATAATAATAATAATAATAATAATAATAATAATAACCTCTTTTTTTAACTTTTTAACTGGAAAACTTTTACAAGATTCACAAAAAAATCTAGTTGTTTTGAGTATATTACAATAACAGACCATGAATCCTGTATTTAAAACCTATTGAATATCATATTTGTTGTAGTGCACAAAAAAGAAACATAAGAGAGGTTCAATGAAGGAGAAGAAGGCAAACTCGTAAGCTATGAAAGGCAAGGGCACTGCAAAAGTGGACAAGTCGAAAGACAAGTATCATCATTGTGGAGTCGCTGGCCCTTGGAAACGCAACTGCCCAGATTATCTCAAGGATTTGAAATCCAAAGGTACATTACTTGTACCAAGTCTGTTATGTGGTTGACTCTACTTTTTCGTGCATTGTAGACTTTGCAGCCATTAACAATATATGTTGTTCCCCGCAGAGGTTGAAATCAGAAGGCTTAAAGTGGGTGAGTTCAGCTTCCGTTGGGGGAACGGAGCACTAGTATCGCCAGTATCAGTTGGAACGATAAATTTGTTATTTGAGAAAGGTTATTTGATTTTGCGTGATGTTTATTATCCTAGTTTTTTTAGAAAAACCTTATTCAGTAGCTAATTTAATTGAGCAAATTTTTTTTATGAATTTCATTAATAATCATATTGGTATTTTTAGAAATGAATGCTTAATTACTATTGTACGCATGATAAACATCTTATTCTATGTAAAAGGTTTAAGTCTAACTCAATAGATCTAACCTACTTATGGCACATGCGTCTTGGTCACATTAGCCTAGACATGATTAAAATACTTGCAAAGGATGATCCATTGCAAACTTTAAGTGTGCGATCATTACCCACATGTGAATCCTGCACAGAAGATAAAATGACCAAGAGACCATTTTCAGCGAATGGTCAAAGAGCTACTCAATGCCTCGAACTCGTACATAGTCGCGTATGTAGGCCATTGAATATCCAAGAAAGAGGAGGTTATGAATATTTTGTAACCTTCACAAATGACTACTCATATTTTAGACATGTTTATCTAATGCGCCAAAAGTCTGAAACCTTTGAAAAGTTCAAAAGAGCACAAGGCTATGGTTGAGAAGAAATTACAGAAACAAATCAAAACACTACGATCCAATCGCAGTAGGGAGAGTACTTGCTACGAGAGTTCAAAGACTTTCTTAAGAAAGAATGTATTTTCACTCAACTTACAGCACCTGGCACTCCAGAATAGAATGGTGTGTCAAAGAGAAGGAATCAAACTTTGTTGGATATGATTAGATCCATGATGAGTTACTCATCCCTCCAAGATTCGTTCTGGGGATATGGCTTTAAAATACCGGTATATATTCTGAACCAAGTTTCGTCAAAGATGGTGCCAAGTACACCATATGAAAGATGAAGTCAACAAAAGTCGCCTGTAAGCCACCTTAGGTTATAGGGGATGCCCGACACATGTATTGAGACTGAAGATAGGCAAGTTGGTCAGTCAATCAGAATTATGCATGTTTATAGGATATCCTAAGAGAACGAATGGATATGTCTTTTATAGTCCGACCGACAAGAAAATATTCCTCTAGTACAAGTGTGCTTCTCAGATTCACACTTCTTATATAGTCCTCAATAATGGAAGAACCACAGCAAGAGTCATAGCCTATGGAGCCTCGACGTAGTTGGAGGGTTGTGAGATAACCTGACAGGTACATGTCTTATGAAGATGCCTTGATGGCAATCTCAAATAAGGACCATGATGAACCCATTTCTATTCGCAGGCTATAGTTGGTCCTAAAGAAAACCTATGGCAAGACGCCATGAATGTCGAGATATAATCTATGTACTTGAACGAAGTCTTGAAGCTTGTAGATACTCTTAAAGGGGGTAAAACCTGTAGGGTGTAAATAGATTTATAAGAAAAAGAGAGGTTTGTATGGAAATGTAGAGACATTCAAAGCTAGGCTTGTAGCCAAGGGCTACACCCAAAAGGAAGATATTAATAATGAGGATACATTCTTGCTGGTGGCCACAATTAAATACATCCAAATCCTCATGTCCATCGTTGCTGCCCTCGATTATGAAATCTGACGGATATATGTCAAGAATGATTTTCTAAAAATGGAAATCTTGAATAGAGTAGTTTTATGACTCAACCAGACGGGTTCATGAAGAAAGGCCAAGAGGACAAGGTTTACAAACTACTGAAGTCCATTTATGGACTTAAGCAAGCGTCTCATTCATGGAATATCATATTTGGTGAAATTGTCAAGAACTATGATTTCATGCAGTTAGTGGATGAACTTTGTATGTATAACTTGATACACGAAGGGAAGGTGTTTTTTTCTAGTTTTGTACTTGGACGATATTCTAATCATTGGAAATGATGTACGAAAATTGTCTGATGTCAAGATCTGGCTTGGAAAGTAATTTGATATGAATGACCTTAGAGAAGTTGCTTTTGTCCTAGGTATTCATATTTTTTGAGATAAGAAGAACAGACAGTTGGAACTTTCCCAAACATCTTATATTAATAAGGTGATAGATCTCTTCAGTATGAAAGACTTTAAGAAAGGATTTCTTGCCTTTAGGCACAGAGTCAGCCTCTCCAACGAGCAATCTCCCAAGACTCCTTAAGAATAGGAAGACATGAGAAAGATTCCCTATGCCTTAGTCGTAGGAAGTCTCATGTATGCAATGCTTTGCACTAAGCCAAATATTTGCTACGGTGTAAGCGTGGTGAGCCGTTCCCAATCAAATCCTAGACTCGAGCATTATAATGTTATCAAGCATATCTTGAAGTATCTTAAGAGAGCAAGGAACTACATGCTTTTGTATTCAAGTACTGACATGAATATGACAGGTTTTACCGACTACGATTTTCAAGAGGACAAGGATTTTAGGAGGTCCACTTTAGGATCGGTCATCATTCTAAATTGTGGAGCATGGTATGGAGAAGTATCAAGAAATCTTACATTGATGATTCTACCATAGAATTTGAGTATGTGGGGGCTTGTGAAGATGAAGAGGAGGTTTCTAGCTTAGAAAGTTCCTAAAGACTCTAGAAGTCATTCTAGATGCTAACAAACTCATGACATTTTATTGTGATAACAGTGAGGCTATAGTAAACTCGAAGGAATCGAGGAGCCACAAAAGATCCAAACACATAAAGCGGAAGTACCACCTCATCAAAGAGATAGTTCAGCATGGAGTTGTTGAAGTAACACACATATTGATAGGTTAATAACTTGGTAGATCCATTGACAAAGATTTATACAGAGAGCCCATGATATTGAGCATTAAGCAGTGACGTGGGTTAGGTCCAAGGAGTTGTACTTTGAAAAATATTTTTCGGTCATAATTAGAGCATACAAGGAGGTTCGAGTTTCTAGCCTAATCTAGGACAACATGATGGTTGCAAAATATGAGAGGAAATTTGAGGAACTGTCTTGATATGCCACTCATTGTGTTGATAATGAGCTAAAGAAGGTTCAATAGTTTGAAAAGGGTTTTCGTACTAAGATCAATGTTCATGTGGCACTTTATTTGCACATTACGTACATAGCAGTGGTCGGGGCTGCAATGATCATGGAGCGGAGTATTCCACCCAGAATACCGCCATACTCAAAATAGAAGTTTAATGGCAAAGAGGCATGTGATGAAGTCTAATTCATTGTATGCTACTGGCAATAAGCACCATAGTAGTCCATGTCATTAGGGAAGCAATGCTTGTTCCAGTGTGGAAAGACTAGGCATTTTCTCAGACAGTGTCATTTACTTACTCAAGGACGGAATAACAACACGAGTGTGATAGGGAAAAAAGAATGGTTATCATGCTCACTCACTAGGAAGCTGAGAAGTAGGATGTAGTGGTAGCAGGTTCAGTTCTTGTACTATGAGATTCAACTTTTACGTTAATTGATTTTGGATCCACTCGCTTATATCTGCTTCATTTGTAACTCATACATCCTTACTTATTGTGCCTTTAGCTTTGAGTTATGTGTTTCTAAGCCTTTTGTAGCTTGTCCCCTAGCTAATAAGGGTACAAGACTTTTATCATAAGGAAATCACTTTCTACCCCAAGTTAATCTAGCTTCAAATATAGGGGATCTGAGCAGCGACTGATGCCAAAGATTATATTTATTGTAGGGCACAACTTCTTCTTAATCGTGCTAACTAGGGTTACTTAGCATGTGTTTTGGATTCTTCTAAGACATCATTAGATATTAGATATGTGATGTTGCTTGTGAATTTTTGGATGTCTACCTTGATTGTCGAGACTCTCCCCTTCTCAAGAAATGGATTTTCGTATTAAGTTTGTTCCAGGAATTGCGCCCAAATCAAAAGTTTCGTATTGCATAGATCCAACTGAGTTGAAAGAACTTAAGTATCAACTTCAGGAATTTTTGGATAAAGGTTTTATTAGACCGAGTGTTTCACCTTGGAAAGCTTTGGTATTATTAGTAAAAAAGAAAGATGTATATATGAGGTTGTATATGCATTGACTATAAGGAGTTGGATATGGTCACTATCAAGAATAAGTATATGTTACCGAGCTTTGAGGATTTGTTTGATCAACCTCAGGGAGTACCAATATTTTTTAAAGATCAATTTGAGATCATGTTATCATAAGCCTAGAATACAAGATGAGGATATTCCTAAGATAGCATCCTATACACGCTAAAGCCCTTATGAGTTTATGGTGATGTCATTTAGATTAACTAATTCTCTGGCAACGTTTATAGATTTGATTAACAGGATTTTCAAAGAGTACTTTGATTCTTTTATGATTATGGTCACCGATGATATTCTGGTGTACTCAAGGTCAGAGTCATAACATATCGATCACCTCAAGATTGTTTATAGGCATGAAGGTCACACTGGTTATATGCCAATTCAAGAAGTGTGAGTTTTGGCTTCATCAAGTATGATTTCTTGGTCATGTTGCATCTCGAGATGGAACTTTCATTGACCTATCTAAGATTTAAGTGGTAGTTTCTAGGTTTAGCAAGATATTACAGGAGGTTCGTTAAGGTTTTTGCAAAGATTGTTGTTCCACACACAGAGATGACCAGGAAGAATGATAATTTTAGTTGAACGACAAATAGGAGAAATATTTTTAGAGACTTAAAAAATTGGTCGGCTCCAGTTTTAACCTTCCAGATGGTAAGAGCGATTTTGTAATTTACACTGATGCATCTAAGAGAGGTTTGGGTTATCTTTACGCAATGAGGGAAAGTAATAGCTTATGTGTTCGTCATCTCAAGCCTTATGAATAGGATTATCCTACACATGATTTCAAACTAGCAGTCATTGTCTTTGCCCTCAAGATTTGGAGACATTCCTTGTATGGTTGTAAGTGCCAGATTTTCACAGATCATAAGTGCCTCAAGTAACTTTTCAGTTAGAAAAAACTTAATATCATGCAACGTTGTTGGTCAGAGCTAGTAAAAGAGTATGACTGTGAGATCATTTATCAACTAGGGAAAGTAAATGTAGTATTTGATGCTTTAAGCTGAAAGTCAACTCATTTAAAAACTCTTATCACGTCTTAAACGCATGTTAACTTAGTTCTTACTGGAAATACTATAGCTCACTGAGCTCATCACACAGTTAGCTCATAGTTAGTAGTTGATGATTTATGCTAAGATTCAGGTCTTTTTGGAAATACTACAGCACAGTTAGCTCATCACACAGTTAGCTCACAGTTAATAGTTGATAATTTGTGCCAAGATTCAAGTCTTTTTGGAAATACCACGGCTTAATTAGCTTATCTCATAGTCCAACCTTCATTCATGCAACATGTTATCGATGCACAAAACTAGACTCTGAGTTGCTTCTGAATCGTAGTGAGGTGGGTTCAGACAAAAGATATCATCAATGAGGATTTAGCTCTTTGTTTTCATAGGAGGTTTTGTGTTCAGAAGAACATAGTCATAAGGAAATATTTACTCATAAAGACTCATATTTCACCATATGTAGAGCACACTGATAGTACTAGGATGCATAGTGATTTAAAGTTACATTATTTGTTTGCCAGTGTCCAGTGTGTCAACAAATCAAGGCTCAAAGACAGTGACCATCTAGAGTCTTGCAACCATTAATTATTCCTAAATGGAAGTGGGAGAATGTGACCATGCATTTTGTTTAAGGTTCTCGAGGATGATAAAAGCTTATAACTCCATTTAGGCTTTGTTGGATCGTCTTACCAAGTCTGCACACTTCTTTCCTAGAAAAACTATATTTTCTGTTTAGGATTAGGCTCGGTTGTATATGTAAGGGATTCTAACTTCATGGGGTTCCAATATCTATAGTATCACATCGAGATCTGTGATTCACGTCAAACTTTTAGTGGTGTCTTAAGAAAACTTTGGGTATGCTTCAAGATTGTGTGTTGGATTTCTCAGATAGTTGTGATGTGTAGTTGGCACTCATGGAGTTTATATATAATAATAGGTACCAAGCAATGATGGGCATGGCTCTATTTGAGGCACTTTATGGGAAATGAGTCGATCGCAAGTGTAGTGAGATGAGGTTTGTAAAAAATAACAGCTTTTAGAACCAGACTTGCTTCAGTCTATAGCTTCAGAAAATCAGAAAGAACAAGAAAGACCGCTTAAAATAGGCAAATTTTACGCATATGTTAAGAGAAAGGGCCTTAAATTTGAAGTGGGTGATCACATGTTTCTCAAGGTTGCCATAATGAAAAGCGTTATGTGTTGTCATCGCATGGGAAAGCTTAGTCCCAGTCTTATTGGTCCTTTTAAGATATTTTATCTTATCATTCCTTTGGCCTGCCGACTTGCTTTACCACCAACTCTTTCAAGTGTTTCATGTCTCGATTTTTGTAAGTATGTGCTTGATCCAATGCATGTCAATGATTTTGAACCCTTGCAAGTTTGTGACGACCATACTTATAAGGAGAAACCAGTCAAAATTCTAGAGTGTAGGAATCAGACTCTTCATAACAGGACGGTTCAGTTATTTAAGGTTCTCTGAAGCAATCATCGAATCGAGGAAGCAACATGGGAATGAGAGGCGAAAATATGTGCCAAGTACCCAGAATTATTTCAGTAAGATGTATTCCTTTAGATGACAAAAGTTTTTAAGGAGGGGAGAATGTAATAACATGTTACCTTATAAAGGTGTTTTCGTAGTCAACTTGTAATGCCTTTTGCCTACACCTATTTATACCTAATTTTAACCCGAACCTCATTTTAAATAACACAGAGACTTCTCACAGCCCGACCACTCATTTTCTTCTTCGTCTTCATCTCTCCTTACACCTCTCTACTGTCAACTATCCTCATTGGTGAGTGTTTGATTCTTCTCTATTTTCCTCTATGTGTCCCCACTTTTCTTACTAATTCTTTTCCTTTTATCTTCTTTCTCATTTAGACTGAGATCCCCTCTATCCCCCTCATCTATGTTTTAATGTGTCACTATTGCCTCATCACCGCCCATCAATTCTGGTAAGTAGCCTCTGATTCTCCATGCTATTTCCTCCACCTGGTTGCTTTTTCTTTACCTTGATTTTCCCATGCTCTCTCACTCTCTCCTTATCTTTCTCTCTCTGCTACGTCAGGACCACCTGCGGTAGAATTGCCTGTGATTTCTCTTCCTCATTCCTTATTTTTTGTTCAGACTAGAACCAGGTCTCGTGACTAGGTTAGCTGCCTGGCAAACCCCATTGTTTGAACCAACCTAGAAATTGACCTATCTCAATCTAGTTCAGCCAAAACCAACTGAATTGAACTGGCCCAACTGAACTAGTCTGAGCCATCTTGACCAGATTCATACCCTACCCTTTTCATACTTTCCGTCCTTTATCAACGTCACAATTTAGCATATAATTTTACTATTTTATGGTATTTGAATGTACAAAAAATTGGGATCTTTAGGTTCAAGTCAATAATAACTTCATCCGTTCATACGAGGCCAGGTAAGTGAGCTAACATGGTGATGTGGCTTTTATGTTATGATAGTTACATATTCACATTTAATATTACTTTTTTTATTATTTATGATACCTTACATGTAATCAAGTGTTCTATTTATTTTTGTATCATGATGTTGTGATCAAGTTAATTACCATGTGATATATGAATGATGATTGTTTAATTTACATGTATCAATTATAATATATGTCTTCTGAATATGTTGAAGGTTAATTCATTTATATGTAATAATGTGAATCATGAAGTTAACTCAAATAAGTTGATAAATGAACAAGAGGTAGACTTAGACAAGTTACTCGGTTATCAAGTAATGAGACTGATCACGTCATATTTTTAGCTATACAATTAGATGTCACCATGTTTCATGCCAGCGTCGTTAATGTTCATGTTCACGATACAAGTTATGTTCAACTGTGAAATAGTTTCTGGTTAGGTTATTAATTAGAGGATATACCAAGTTGATTTGTGAACAAGCAAGTTAGAAGTACAAGTCAAGATACATGTTAATCATGAGTTATGATAAGGTAGAATTCTTTTATGTAATTTCATTATCTAAATTCTTTTATGATTAAGTTATCAAGTGAATATATTAAATTATAATTACATATGTTATTTGATTGCGTTCATGACATGTGTTGCTTATCAGTATGTAAGTTTACTTACTGAGTATTTTAATACCCAGTCCCCCATAAATGATTATATTGTAGGTGATGGCGAACAGCAAGAGTGAGAGACTACCATTGTCATCTAAACTAATAGCAGAACTTATGAATAATTATAAGACATTGAAATTTGATTTTTGTTAAGTTACATTTATTTTCAATAGTTTATTATTTGTCATGTTTTCGACGATTTGTTGTTCGATGTTTAACATTTATGGATTTAACTTATTGACTTTACTACAAAGTTTATTAACAAGCTTTTATGATGATTTATTGCTCTCGCTAATTGATGTTAATATTTTTTCATTAGGATAAAATTAGGGTTTTCAATTTAAGAATTTTCTCAAATTAGGATTTCAGTCGAATTAGGGGTTTTGAGTTGTGAAATTATATGCATGCTTAACCTTCCGGAATTAGGACGTAACATCAAGTGTCTCTAGCCACCTTTCCAAATAATATAGTGTTGTGGGATTCCTTGTCAAAGCAAGATATCACGAACTACCCCTAACCAAAGTCAAAGAATTTATGGCAGCTCTCTATACGCGGCAATGGGTGAGTATCGATTCTATTGTTTATTACATATTATCTTTATTTCTAAAAATTTAAACGACATTAGGAAGAAAATCTTGGTTGTGGCTTCTTTGCATGGTGTAAATATGATGTTGGACCTGAAACATCGGTAATTGAAGTGTTTAAAAAAATTTTGAGGTGGTCGAAAATGAAAATGGAGCTTTAAAGACAATTTGAAAGCATATGATGAAGAACTTGACGTTCTTAAGAAGGAATTTAGGCTATCAAAGGACAAAGGTGGACGATTTCTTAAAAAATGAAGAAATTTTGGCTTGTATTTATATTGTTGTTGGTATTGATGATTTTTTAATGGCTAATTGGTAACTCTAAAAAATTAGAGTTATCTTGTATCTTTCAAGCTTAATTAAATGTTAATTAGAAAGTGATTTTTCTAGTTAATGGTCATGGTGTATCATACGTTGCTTGTTCCCATCATCGTTTTCATCTAGTTGGCACCTGAATTCACGTGTAGAAACTTGAGCGAGCTAAAAGGTATTTGGACAGCTCGCAGGCGCAAAATTTGATGTGCTCCTCCTCATTTGTTGGGGTGATCAGTGTCCTTCGCCCATTTTATACTCTAGCTTGGAGCAATTTCTGGAACTACTTGGCACACTATTTCTTCAGAAGATGTAAATGCATATGCCTGAGGTCTACTTTGAAGCCTAGGGCCCACCACCCATATTCAAACTCTTACCTAGGAGAGGTTGATCTTACCTCATGCCTTACTCAGAAGAAAAACAATTAATGTAGGCAAGATCACCTCTAAATAGATCAGTAAAAGAAGATAAGATGTTTTTTTCATCTTTGATAACCCGGTTGTGCTTGAAAGCTGAAGTACCTTTCAAGAATGAAGAAGAGAAATGGATAGGGGAGCCATTACCCTCACTGTTATAGCAATGTATGCTTCTGAGAAGAGTAGAGAACCTCAAGCTAGCAATCTTCCTCTGACCAACCCTCCTCTTGTGGTCATGCTCCAAAACCAACCTTAGCTAGAATTGAAGAACTAAAACAAACCACTTGCATGATATAAGAGAAACTTGTCCAATAGGAAACCCAAAATAAGTAGTTCATCTTAATGCCGCAGCAGATGGACAAGCAGCAACATCCATACAGAGATTATGCTAAGGCCAGAGATCATGGTCGGAAGGAAACCTTCTAAAAGAATTTACCAAGTATGTGTGGAAAATGCTTGTTTTCCCTAAATATAATATTATGCCTTGGGAGCCTTCTACCAATAAGGTAAATGATGAACAGCTAGAGGAAGAGTTATCTAAAGAAGATGAAGAAAAGTCTAGGGAATAAGAGACTCATTCTAAAGAATGAGAAGAAGATGAGAAACCTAAGGAAGAGGAAGAACACCTAGAAGAAGAAGAAGAAGAAGAAGAAGAAGAAGAAGAAGAAGAAGAAGAAGAAGAAGAAGAAGAAGAAGAAGTGAAATCAGAGGAACTGAAAGAACAATAACGAGAAGAGGAAGAGCAATCTGAAGAGGATGAAGCACATGCAATGGAACCAACCCCTAAAAAGCAGGAGGACAAAGGTAAAAGGAAAAAGTTAACCCCAAGCCGAGAGAACGACCAAGAAACTAACAATGAAGAGGAAACCCATGAGGAAGAAGAAATGCAAACACAAGAGAATTCAACCAAAAAGAAAAAGAAAGGCAAGAGAACTGACCCTCGCAAGAGCCAAAAGAAGAAACAGAAAACTAAAAAGGTTATAAAGTCCTATGAGGAGAAGATTCAAGAAGAAATTCAAGTTGTTTAGATAAGTCTTTCAGATCTCCAAGAAGCTTCCAAGAAAAGAGGAGGACTTATAAATAAGCCCTAGGAGATGTTGTTTTGTTACAATACCACTTCAGTAACTTAGGGAAGCTATTTATCTAACTCTTTACTTTGTGATTTTTTCTTTGTTGAAGATTGTGTTTTGGTTGCTTGATCGGTGTGAGTTTAGTTTTATATCTACTTGTAGTCTAATTAGTTCTTTCTGTTTAAAATTCTCTGTTAGGTTAATTAATATCTATGTACAGTGAGGACACTACACAATTCTATGTTTGGGGGTTGTCTTTGTGTTTTTTGTTTTTGTTTTGAAGTTGTTGCTTTTAGTGTCTTATTTTTCTAGTCAATTAGAGTTAAATTGGAGTCCCTGATGAGCTACCATTTCCCTTCTCCATTGTTCCTGTAGGAGCACCATCATGCTCAAATTTATAACCTTGCTCACTACCCTCATTGTTAGCTACTGCCTTAGTCGGATAAACATCCTTAACCAAAGCTTCTAAAATTTTAGGTTCGGATCTAGTATTGACAGGTTCAATAACCTCAAGAAATGCATCCTCAAGAGTCTCTGGAAGAGCATCAGAAGAGAATTCTTGAATATCAACCACAAGACCATCAACTGCCTCTTTACCTTTTTGTTAACTTGAACCCATTCTTGTTTACTTGGCTTATTAGTATTCTGTAGAGTAGCAACCGATTTCTTAATTAAAAGCCAATCATGGCTAAACACTTTACATTTTGAACATTTTTAGGCAACCCCAAGTAGTCAACATCCACCCTAACATCAAATAGACCATAATCATCTAGATTTAAGTCAATAGGCTCAGGTAATTCTAAGCCAAGATCGATTTCCATGCATACATTTGCAAAGGAAAGTTTAGAACAACCAACAGTGAAATGATCCGCACAAATGAGCCTCCCCAATATGCTGCAAATGCTTCTAATCCCTTTTTGAGTCCACAAAATGTAGGTATGTTCCAAAGCTTGACCCAAATTGGGATTTGAGTGAGATCTTCCTTAGTTAATTTTTCAGTGGGTTCCTTAGTTAATTTGACCCAAATTTCACTCGTTCAAATTATTACTTTTTTCCTATCACTTATGCTCTAACATAAGAGAGGTAATTAGAAGATCTATTCCGTCTAATGTATAAGGAACGGTCCAGATCCTCTAGGTTCAAAAATCACCAAGTCATTAAAATCTATTTTTCTATGTATATTTTCAAGGTATTCTAAGCCGTTACTTTTTAAATTAACAAACTTGATCGTCGTTTGTTCGTACCATGTTCCATAAAAAATTAGCAACGATGCCAATACATTCATAACTAGCTTTTCTCTTTATGAACGTCGTGGACACATTCCTAGTTATTGTTTTTGTTACCTTTCGAATCAATGGGGTGCTTAAAAATAGTCATACTACTTCAACAAAATCCAAATCACTGACTCATTATAAGATGGCGTTCCTACATGACTTCATAGTTAATCATCATAGTAACATTCTTCACACTATTGATAACATTGCAAAAGTATGTTTTTTCTGGATTCGACTCATTAAAAAGCAACTTGTAGAAGACTATGGGAATGAGAAATTGTTCTTTTTTACGTGTATTATATCGTATCTGATTCAGGTAGTCTTCTACAAGTGAAAGATATTACTGACCCGACTACAATGTTCAACTATCATCACGGTATCAGAAAAATTAAACTCATCAATTTAGATGAATCCAACAATCTTTCAAGTGTTAAGGAAATGAGCGGCTCTTAGGCCGACTTTCTTGAATTGGTCAACCTTCATTTTGATTTTGGTTTTGGTTTACATAGTTTATTTTTGGGATGCAAATGCATTTTTTATCTCATTTTTAATTATATCTTTAATGAATTTTTTGGATATCTTAGTAGTTTTTTATTCAATTTTGTTGGATCTTATAAAATTCAAGTATTAAAGTGATCGACATACTACTCTAGAAATTATCAAACTCATATATTAAATTAGCCTTTTAAAATTATAGATTAGAATGAATATGTACATGACATTCGTGTCTACTTGTCAAAAATCATACAACTACAGCTCAATGCATTGCAAAATCTTACTCCCCTTAAACGTTTGATCGCTTATGAAAATTCTCTTGTGGTGTTTGTAACACCACTAAATATTATTAAATAATACCCTTCATTCTAAACGCAAATAATTAAATTGTCATGATGTCACCTGGATAATAAACTATTGTAAGTAACGGAACGTATACTTTTGATGACTTTATTTCCATATACGTACAACGAACTCATGTACATAAGATGCATAGGAAATATTACAAAGTAATGAATTTTTAGGGTCATTTAATTTTTTACCAATATGGATATATCCTTTCAATGGTTTAGCTTGAGCTTTCGGCCCTACTTTTAACATATGTTACTCATTTTGTCATGAAAACTTGCTTGGTGATCCTTTTCTTACACATGGACTACCCCAAAAAATGACATATGGGATCCCATAGGACGTATTGTGTACCAGTTTTATTTAGGAGGGAATGATTATAATTGAACCTGGCAATGATTAAATGGTTCTCTAACTAATCTATATAAGATCCTAGTATAGTGAGAGTTCATCTCTTCATTATTTATTTGAGAGTCTACATAGTGATTAAACAATGCCACCAAGTAATGGATTTTCAAACTAAATTAGTTTATAAACGGGTAGGCAGATGGATGAATACAGGGATTCTCAGCAACCCTTTATTACCACAAATAGTATTGCATAGGAGTAGTAACTTATTGAGAAATCAAGTTAGAGCTTCACTATGGATGACACCGAACAGTTTTGAGATATTTAATGAGAAATCAAGTTAATATATCATTTGTAAATTGTAGAATCAAAAGAGCATTTTATCCATCGTTAAAGCCGTGAAGATATTTATCGAATGCAGAATCAACTTAAAAATTTATCAACACTAGTTCGACAAGATGGCCACCATCATTTGAATCATGCACGTGCATTTCCCCTAAAATGTGTGCACGTGCTCGTTGAATGAGATATTCACTTTTTTAATTGAATATTGATTGTCGAGCACACCTTTTATCAAAATGTTAAGGCAATACATTTCTCTTCTTATAACTAGGGTTTCAATCATCTTTACACAATACAATGAAAAATATTCAAAGGCTTTCGCAAGGTGTTCAACCAGATAAATAACCGACACATTACTCACGGCGTAAGGGAGGGATTCGTTGTCTTGATACTGTAGAATTTTCTATCAAATTAAATTTATTTGTGATGATCATATATTCATAGTAGTAAACTAATATACCATATAGCTGCTATGATACCAATTGTTGGTCTTTGGAAACCAAGACTTGGCTTGCGTAGTAGAAGAGTCACGTGTAACAATCTACTCGTTAGTTACAAAAAAATTTCAAAAAAATATTTTCCCGGTTTAATCTATATACATTAATTTAATAAGGAATAAATTTAATTTAATGCCTTTTCTCTACTCGAATTTCTCATGGGTGAGATCGTGGTAGAATCCCAAAATTGAGTGCGTGATCCATCCCATTTCATAAGACGTCCACACATGAAAGATATGATGATTCATAGAAGCAAATTATTAATGAGAGTTCAAAAAATCAGATAGTTTTTTAAAAGCTTGAGGAACCGGTTCATTCGTAGAGAGTTTGAAGAATCGTTCTTGTCTAAGGCCAAAAAACTAAGAAACAAAAATCTCTCTTTTTCTCCAAGATCTCTAATCGCCGAAAATTATAGAGTTAAAGAGTCTATTTTCCCCATCACTTATTTTTCTCTAAATCACTAAATATCTTTTAAGGATGAGATCAAATCTAGAATAATTAATTTTAAAAATTTAAAACTAATCAGATAAGTTTTATCTAATAAGTGATGACTCATGTGTGGCGTGACCCCCTTCTCCAAGAAAAGGATATCACTTTAATTTACTATTTGAATCCGTTAGATTTTCTACAATTTGTATTATTAGATCATTTTATCTGATAAGTGACAAGATAATCAACATTTTAAATAATCATATGACCCTTTATCTTATTAGTGACCACCTCCGACTAGGTGAGATGGTCGGCCAGTCACACATCGCACAAGGCCTTTGTATTGCATGATCTCCTTCAAGAAAATGATCAGAGACCACAGGGAATAATTCTAATAAGGAATAAATTAAATTTAATGCCTTTTCTCTACTCTACTTTCTCATGTGTGAGATCGTGGTAGAATCCCAAAACTGAGTGCGTGATCCATCCCATTTCATTAGACGTCCACACATGAAAGATATGATGATTCATAAAAGCAAATTATTAATGAGAGTTCAAGAAATCAGATAGTTTTTTAAAAGCTTGAGGAACCGGTTCATTCGTAGAGAGTTTGAAGAATCGATTTTGTCTAAGGCCAAAAAACTAAGAAACAAAAATCTCTTTTTTTCTCCAAGATCTCTAATCGCCGAAAATTATAGAGTTAAAGAGTCTATTTTTCCCATCACTTATTTTGCTCTAAATCACTAAATATCTTTTAAGGATGAGATCAAATCTAGAATAATTAATTTTAAAAATTTAAAACTAATCAGATAATTTTTATCTAATAAGTGATGACTCATGTGTGGCGTGATCCCCTTCTCCAAGAAAAGGATATCACTTTAATTTACTATTTGAATCTGTTAGATTTTCTACAATTTATATTATTAGATCTTTTTTATCTGATAAGTGACAAGATAATCAACATTTTAAATAATCATATGACCATTTATCTTATTAGTGACCACCTCCCACTAGGTGAGATGGTCGGCCAGTCACACGTCGCACAAGGCCTTTGTATTGCATGATCTCCTTCAAGAAAATGATCAGAGACCACAGGGAATAATTCTATGTGGTAGCGCACAAAATGTGGTTCTACCACATTGTCTAATCTAATTTTATAAAATAAAATAATCACATTATTTACATCTCAATTAATTTCATAAAATATTTATTATGTTCTAATCATATAATGTGTGGGTAAAAGGACATTGTTATTATCACATACTTATTACATGTGTAACAATTTAGAACTAAATTATTTATCATAATCTCATTATTTTTACTTGTCAAATTAGTATTCATAGAGATGACACAGGGACCCATGGACATATAATCTCAAGCTCCAATAAAAATAGATAATTAGTTAAGCTCTTTAATTACTAAATAATTTTATTAATTTCAAAGTTACTCCACTACAACCTTGAAATCTTGCTCTTGAAATTATAGATACTAGTTACTCAAAGAATTGAATAGTTTGTTCATGTAATCACTATATGTTAATCAATCCTCCATAAATGCTTTATAATTAGAGCTAGGGAAATATCAATCAACCTCTTTCATTACTTCTTTCTCCTTAAGTCATGTTGGTCCTCTAATGAATAATAAATTTATGATATCATCATAAATTGAGATCTCATATCGTTCAAGACCTAAATTAAAACTCAAAGGAACTATTTATTTGACTACACAATGATAGAATTGATTTCATATTTATATTAATAATATAAGTTATTTACGTCATTATGTTTTCAAAATATAAGGAATTAGGTTCAATGAGATCGCCAAAAATTACGGAGTTAGAGGGCTATCGGTCCCATCTCTTATTTTGCTATAAATACTATATATCTTTAAAGGAGATTATCAAATCTAAATTTTTTATTTTAAAAATTCAAAATTAATAAGATAACTTTTATATGATAAGTGATCATCTCTCTCCAAGGGAGATGGTCAGCAACATCAAGCTACACAGAGTTCATGTGTGGCGTAATCTCCTACTCCTAGAAAAGGATATCGCTTTAATTTAATATTTGAATATATTAGATTTTCCTAATAATATTTTCTACGGTTTGTACTATTAGATAATCATTATCTAATAAGAGACAATATAACATACTTTTTAAATTATCATATGACATTTATCTGATAAGTGACCACCTCCCACTAGGTGAGTGGTCGGCTAGTCACACGCCATATAGGGTCCTTGTGCGGCGTGATCTCCTTCAAGAAAATGATTAGGTGCCACATAGAATAATTCTCTATGGTAGGCGCACAAAATGTGGTTCCACCATATTGTCTAATCTAATTTTAGTAAACTAGATAATCACATTATTTACATCTCAGTTAATTTCATAAATTATTTGATTAGATTTTAATCATATAATGTGTGGCTAAAATGACACTCATATTATCACATGTTATTGCATGTGTGATAGTTTAGAATTTTTAAACTAGTTATCATAATCTCATAATTTTTACTTGTTCAGTTTGTGTCCACAGAGATGGTACGGGGATCCATGGATAATTAATCAAACTCTTTCATTTCTATAACATATAATTAAATTTCAAAGTTACTCCAATGTAACTTGAAATTTCAATCTTGAAATAATAGATGCTAGTTACTCAAAGAATTGAATAGTACGTTGACATATCATCACTATATATTAATCAATCCATCATAAATGTTTCATAATTAGAGCTAGATAAATAATCAATTAACTTCTTTCTCCTTCAATCCCGTTGGTTCTCTAATAAATGATAAATTTATTATCTTATCATAAATTGATATCTCATATTGTTCAATACCAAAATTCAAACTCAAGGGAACTATTTATTTGACTTTATAAAGATGGAATTGATTTTGTCTTTATACTAATATTCTCAGCTATTTATTTCATTATATTTCCAAAATATACAGAATCAGGTTTAAGGACACATGCAAACCTTTACCGAGTAAAAAATGTATAATATCATAAATAAGAATTTGTTAATCACTCAAAATTAAGATCATTATAGATATGATTACAAGTGATAAAAATTAATATTTCATATGCTAATGGTATTATAGAGATTCAAATTTATCATATCTTAGTCTTATATAATCTCATATTTAAAGTATACTCATTTAATGTCTCCATATTAATAATTCGGATAAGGCTATTCTATTCTTAATAGAAATGAGATGTACATGTATTAACGAAAAATTAAAGATCTCAACTTTAATATTAATTACGGACAGCATTATCCTTAAACAATATCCCTTGTATATAACTCGTATATACAATATTTAAGATCACATATAATAATCATGAAATGTTCATGATTTTTATAATGTATCAAATACATGCATACAAATATTAATGAAAAACTACTTTATTTATTAATCAACAATAAAGTCTTTACATCATATGTTTAAAGTCGTCATTCTCAACACTTACGTGCTATGGGTTTTGAGGACAGTGATCATTAGATTGTTCAAAAATATGTTAATAAACATACTTGCTCTTCGGAGTTGTGCATGGTGGTCAGCCATCGTCAAGTCACTTCTTCAATAATCATTAGTGTGTTTGTGAGAATGGGTGCAATGTAGGGTTGGGGAACATACTACACCAAAGGATATGGTAGATATATGAGCCGTAAACATAGTATGGGAGTAAGTTATTATAAAGCATCAAGAGAAAAACATGCTACATTAGAGTCTGTCCCTAGATCTCTAGAGGTATCATATCCACTTATACTTGCTTATTGTGTTAATTCAAAAGAGGATAATGCTGGGAGGCTGGAAGAGGAGGATTTCATCTATTAGTGAAAATAATCGAGTGAATGTAGTTCATGTGGTTGTTTTGGTCATAATAGTATGACGTGCAAGAACCCAAAGAATTCAAATGTTAGTTCTTCTCATTCATAAATGTGAAAGATACAATTTTGTTGTTATTCATATTAATTGTTTTTATTCATGCAAGCTACTATTTTGTTCCTGTTAAATTTCTAGATGCAGTTATAATTTTGTGAAATGCTTAATTTGCTTGCTGTTTTTTACCTGTATAGTAAATTACGTGTCAACATATTGTCAAAATCTTATTTACCTAGACATCTTGAAGTATGGTTTGGAATTGTAAGTCTAGTCTCCATCGATAATCTTGTGTGACAGTTTTCTGTTCTTTTCTGGAAATGGGAAAATCTTACACTAATTATATATTGTCTGTTTGCCATTGAGAAAAACGTGTGCTTAACAAAATGGAAAGAAATTGTAAAGGTGTTGTTTACCTTTATTTCTTTACCTGTGGAGTGCAGATACAACACACTTTGATGGACATCCTCCCTTTACTTGTAGTCAATTAAAAAACTAACCTTTCAATTTCATTGTGATTCATAACATTATGTATTATATACTACTCTATCCAATACTATTCATCATAATCACAGTTGTCTAATCACCTCATACCATGTAAAATATTATAATTTGTCAAACATTCACATATTCTCAAGTTAATATAAGTTGTCAAATTTGCTACATCTTACCAACTAATTGTATACCATATCATACTATCAAACACAGTAGTTACCACATATGAAATTGCATATTGTTTTCAGACTTGGTCTAGAATACTCAATTTTTTCGGGGAAAGAATTTGGAAAGTTGGTGGCTCAATTAATATGCTCTTGTTGCTTAGCTCTTTCTTCATCCTTCGCTGATCCAAAAGTAATTGTTTACAGAAAATTAAAGAGGGAAAGGTTTTATTAGTATCTTTGATTGACATTTAGCATTTTCTCGTATTGTTTCATGAGCTTTCTTCTCTCTTTTTTCTTTTCAATTTTCCTTTCATGCAAAAATTATATAATATATCATCAAGTGTTTATATCATATGAAAAACTAAAATACTTCAGGAATTGAAATTGTGGACATGTAAATAAGGCTATGTAGATATATTATTGACAAATTTACAATATTCATTCTCATCATTCTGAATTGTTTTTCACCTAGCCACATCATCAACAACATTAACCTACAGTTATCAGTTTAAAAAACTATGTTTCAGCAATACGGTTAGACTACTTCAAGTTAAAACTGAACTTGATAGCTTAGCACAAGACTAATCCCAACTTACAGACTATATTTCAGTTTTATTATGTGTAAAAAATGTACTTTCAGTCTTACATTGTCCTTGGTTTTCATGTGTCCTCATCTCCAACAACATTTACTTGTAGTTATCAGTTTTATATTATATGTAATATAATTTACGGTAGGTGAAGAAAATTTTTACGATAATAGTAATTTATTTATAGAGTTTATTTACATTGTTCAAGTTATCTTCATGTACTCTGGTCTTCCGGTGTGTGAACCACCACCTTCATTATCATTCGCATCTCCTTCATTATTATCATTAGTGTCGGCTCTAACATTATCATCATCACTATTATTATCATCCTCAAGTTCATTTCCTCTAACATTATCCTGAAAATCATTCCTCTAACACATAACATTATTATTAGATTGAAATATATCGCTTTCAATAATATGTGATTTTCATACATGCTCATATCCTTTGTCATTTGTTTTATTGATTAGCATGTCAATCACTTGACGTATCTCAACGAATGTTTTGGCCACCATTGCATTTACGTTGGTCATTCTTTCAGAAATTTTTACTGAAACTTATCTACTGATTCTAACTTCTCCGTCACCAATTTCAAATCCACTTCCACCCTAGTATTGGAGAGGATAGGCGTACGAATTATATTTTCAAACAAGTCGCCACAGGACTCACTGCTACTTGACTCCATTGTTTCTTTTTCTTTTCTAGAAATTTGCTTCATTTTGTGAAAGTGACTCATGTAAGTAGCAATCAACTCTTAATCTGTTGGCTTCAATGGATTGACATGATACTGTAATTTAAATTAGCTCTAGTAGTTAGCAACTTCTCACCAAACCAACAAGATGACATAAAAGAAAAACAACACAAGCATTGTATAAAAAAATTCCATCAAGTTTTGTATGAGTCAAAATTGCAACTACTTTGTTGTTGAATAAGCAATTGATTTCAATATAATGTTTAAAAGAAATGTAATATATATATATATATATGTTTGCAAGTAATGTAAACATACTGTTTTATAAGCATATTGTTTTATAAGTCCTGTAAACATAGTTTTACAATTAAGGCAAACATAACTTTTACAAGTAATGTCCCTATAATTTTCAGAGCACACAGTGAGCAAGTAAACCAATCATAATAGAAGCGAATAAATCATATTATAAATTCAGTTTTCCGACATGATTTACCAAAGAATAGAAATAATCAGAAAAAAGAAATTGAGAGAACTACCAATCATCAGAAGATGGACGGGTAGGGTCCTCTGCGGTTGCAATTGAAGACGGAGATAGCGGTCATACCCGGAGATCGTGATCGTGCATGAATCAGTGACGGTTTTCACAATTGAAGATGGATGCTTAGGGTTTTAGGCGGTGGATGTCTTTGATCGAGGTCGAATATTGTCACAGTTGAGATGGATTTCATGATCGAACCGGAGGTCGTGGTAGAATGTGGAGTTCACGGTCATGATGGAGGTGGTTCTCTGTACCATTCTATTATTATGATTAACAATCCAAAGTAGGATCTCGATTCTAACTTCTCACTATCTTGTCTTTATTATTCTACTTTTATTATTTCATGAAAGAAGAATATTGTTATGATTTTGTAACCGGGGCCAAGGCTCAATCAGCTGGTCCACCATAGTAAATAATGGGTTTTATACACATCTAGCAATTATTTATAAACTTAATATCAAATCAGACAACTAATTTCATAATCGTAAAAAATAATCAAATTCATGGCCTACAAACCAAAACTACATATCTTCTTATTATACTCATTTAATATCTTTAACAAATTAAAAAAAAATGAAAACTCTCATAAGTCATAAATGCTATAACTTTTTTTATAAATTTTCCTAAAATCTTCTCCCCCTCCCTCCCTCCTGTCTCTCTCTCACACTCATTATAGACATATAATATGTGTATATATAACATATAATATATGTATGTATATAATAAATATATTATGTATACACATTGTATGTGCCTGCATATATTATAAATATGTAAAATGTCTACATAAAATATATATTATATGTACACATATGTAGACACACACATATATATTTAATGTATGTATACAAAATATATATTATATACATATATCTATATATACATGTATATGTGTATATATAATATATGTGTGTCTATATATATATAGATACATACATATATATATGTATATAATATATATTTTGTATATTATGTATACATATGTGTATATATATAATATTTATAATATATACATACATATATATATACACACCTATGTATACACACATATATATATGCGTGCGCGCGCGTCTGTATGAGAGATGTGTATCATATATATATATATATATATATAATGAATGAGAGAGACGAAGAGAGAGAGAGAGAGTAAGATGTATATATAGAGAGATAATTAATAGATATAGGAGAGAAAAAAGAGATAATTAAATATATACATTAAAAAATAAAATGATATATTGGTAGCTAATTAAACATAAAAATTATTAAATGTAATTCAATTTGCTAGATTAAATATTTTTTTTAAAAGTGATATATATTGATGTTTTTTAAAAGGTGTGGATAAAATTAAATTTAAAATTGAATATTTGTCTAAATTGTATCAATTCTAGTAAATAATTGTCTCTGAAAATAATTTATTATGAATATTTCTAGAGCGACCATGTAATTGATCAAGTGATGTGTCAATCATTTATATGTTGATATTTGATGACTCATTAAAATGGATTGACAAAATAAAGTAACCTATAAGTGATTGCCAAGTCATTTGATCACTTAAAACTTGATAAATTACTTGATGGCATAGAACTAATCATTTATTTCCAAAACATCCATTTGGTTGTAAACAGATATATGTCCTTTATATGTATTTTTTTATCAAAACATTAAATGTATATTGCTTTATTGAGGTGTGATAGACCGAATGACTTGTACAAAACAAATTGTAATTAAATAAGTAATATGTTTATCATTTTTAACTCCATTTCAGATTTCGAGTGAGTTATTTAAGTTCATTTTTTTCTTTCATTGAATAAAAAATCAATAAATTATGTGATTTGTGACGAAAAATTAATATTTAGTTTGTAAGAATTAAAGTTTTAAATAGGAAGAAAGGATTTGTCTTTGATAATAAAAGATTTTATTGTTGAAGGAGTCATCACTAATCAAAATAACTAAAAAACGTTACTTGATTAAATAAGTTTTGATTTAGAATTTAAATGTAGAAACACTCTTTATTTTTTACAACTCAAGCTATTTCGAAAAATAAATACAACCCGTTACCTCTTTGAATTTTATTTCCCTATTTTGCTTTGTATGAAGAGAGTATGGAGACGGTCAGGAAGTGCTTATTGCTGTCCATCGATTTCCAGAAAATCTGTTGCCTGTGTAAAGTTGTAAGCTTAAATAAAATGATCTCATATTCATAACTGCTCTTATTTCTTGAGAATCTGTTAGTTCTTTGAATTTAAAAAAAAATCTCTTCATTTCTTCCAACTTTTTAAATGATGATCATCAACATTTGTCTTTTTCTTTTTTATTAAAAAAATAAATTCGACAATGGGGTTGTTTGGAAGGTGATTATATTTAAGTTTTTTAAATGAAAAAATCACTTTAAAATAAGTTTCTCAAACGGTATTTTAATTTAACTGATTTTGAAAACTGTCTTACAACAAATTTTAGAAATTGTAGTAAATACTTCTACCAATAATCAAAGGCTTTGCTTAAAAAATTAATCGAAGGCTTAAATTGATAGTAATATTTGTCTTACAAGATGAAAAATGCAATCCTAATTGAAGGCATAGGAGGATTTTATGCTGGAACTTTCTCTGCTAAAGACTATGAATTATACAAGCAAAGATTCTCAAACCCCATGTATTCATTTTGCTGAATCTTTCCCATCATGTTTGATATTCCAACTCCACCTGAAAAAAAAATCACAAAGAAAATTCAAAAATGAGACTATATCATTAAGAATTGAGATTGTCAAACAGAGATGATTCGACTCATCTAGGTCTTTAATTCAGATCAAATCGATCCAATGGGATGAATTAAAAATAAAAATTAAATTTTTTTTTAATGAACAGATGAATAAATTTCCACTCTCCTGTTGAGGAGAAATGGTAGAGAATCTAGATCCATAATATTTTTTAAAAACTTGCTCTTTCATTAAACTAAGTGATGACCATTGTATCAGAAAGCGGCCGTTACGCGATGTAACAGCCTTTATGCGACGTAATGGCCGTTACGGTCCGGTATAACAGAGCTAAAGAAGTTCACACGACATAATGGTTGTTACGGACCGCAATAGAAGAAAATAAAAATAAATAAATTGTTAGTATTTCAAAAAAAATTCACACCCTCGACTCGTTATGTAACATCTGTTACATTCGAATTTCATGACATTGCGATCACGACGCGATATCGACCATGATTTAAAACCCTGGTGATGACTGATGAGGAATATTAACAGTGGACTCACCTAGTGAGATTGCACTGATGAAAATAGTGAAGGCTAGAATGAAGATAATCAAGGATGCCCTTCCCAGTATAATGACCAGCTTCCTCACGATATGTTGTCCGGCTAATGCAGCGACAGTGGCGACAGCAACAAAGTAAAGAGCTGCAAAGACATATTATGAAATTTCAGTTACAGAATTTAGATAACATAACCCATGTTATGTTTTTTTTAATTTGCAAAAATGGCTGAAATTTCGAAAATTTGTGATTTTACTAGGACGTAAAAATAACCGAAATTTTTATTTTTTCTACCTTTTGTATGTGACATTCGTAACTTAATTAACAAGTTGTGTGACTAGTTGTAGTTCATGTATTGCTAACTGAAAATGTTAACAATACAACAAAACATGTAATCAATCAACAAAAATTAGTAAATAGCTTATTTATCATACTTAAATAAAGTACATGGACCATATATATATCTGCAGTTCCTTTTTTAATCAGCCATATTTGCAAAACAAACCTTCTTTTCGGCCATGTTTATAGTAATCTTCGAAAGGAATGAAGGATCTTGAGAGGAACGAACTTACCGTAAGGGACTGGAAATCGTCTGAGCAGGTAATATTCTACGACAGACATGGATGAGGAGAAGGTCATTGCAAAGGTCGCTGTGGCACTTGATACCTGCAATTAACAAGTTAGGACTCGGAAATCAAACAACCATGAGTTTGAAAGAATTTACAAATCGAAGATATATATATCAGAATATAGATTTTGAAATCTACATTAGTTATACCTGAGGGGGAACTCCAAGCTCCAAAAATAGAGGACCTAAGATAAATCCTCCCCCAAGTCCAAGCAGTCCACCAACCATTCCAGCAAGTATGCCGAATGAGCAATAGAGAATTATCTGGTTTACAGTCATTTTCCCACCTTGATCTCCCTTTGACGCGATCACTCGTCGTCCGTTGTACAGATTAACAGCCTCATACAATGTCACACTGAGGGAAACTGGGATCTGCAAAATGATTAAAGACATGCTTCATCTAGATTCTGAAGGAAGAAAGATGAGACTTATTGCGACAAATTTACAATAATATATTTGACAAATTTCCAAGTTACAAAGGATCAGTTTGAGAAATGCTCGAAAATTTTGCAAATTGCAAAATTCCCATAATTTTGAAACTTCAGCGATTTTTATAGGACATAATAATTTTATATATTGTCTTTTATACATCTGCATGTCATATTTAAACTTGATTAACAAATTCTCTGCACTAGTGGTGATTGATGGACTACAAGTAATAAATAAAATGATGTCAGCAATACAACAAAATAAGTAATCAATCAACCAAATGTAATAAATAAAATCTATATACTATTAAGTAAACAAATTATTTACGTCGGCAACGTATTTGCAAATATTTTTTCAGCCTTATTTGTAAATATAATTTCCTCGGACTTATTTACAAAACATGAATCATTTTCTATCATTTTTGTAGTTCTTAAAAAACTTTCCAACATGACATCGGTGGAAGGAGTACAGAAAATTTGTTTTCTAGGGGGGCTAAGAGATGAATGTCAAGAAAAGAAGTACCTGTAGTAATTCCAATATCCAATACACCATTGAACAAGTAGTTGTACGACTCTGTCACAAAAAGAGAATCATTATCTTAATATTGACACCTACTCACCTAGCAATTCTATAAGGAGAAAGAAGACAACATACCTTATTAATCTGAAGTGCAAGGAAGGAGACCCAAACAAAAACAAGAAGTCCAAGTTCTTTCCAGCAGACATTCTCAAGAACAGACACCTACATTGATCATTACAGTTCCGTTTTCAAAGCTATGAATTAGTTAATTACAGCAGTACTTAGTTCACTTACCTCTGATTCCTTGGTGTTTTTTTGAGAGCCGTTGATTGGACCGCTTGGAAGAGGCTTGTATTCTACATCTCGCATAGCAGTACCTGATTTAAAAGCACAGAAGTAGGAGCTGATATGAGTTATGTGCAGTGTGTGTATAAGGGAAATAAGAGGAAAGAAAATCAACTCACTGTTTGACTCCATTATCTTTGCTGCTTCCTATAGTTGAAGCAAGTGTAATTCAATGGTTAGATATACAATGTAAGAGAATAGCTAAATGAATCCATGGGAGATCTTCGATTTCTTTTATAAAATGCATGAAATATAATTTGTTTAAATGACATGGACAAAATTATTATTTTTTAAATAATATTGAAGTCTAAGTTAGTACACTACTAATTTTTTATGAAAAGATCATGATGACCTTGCTTTGCGAATTTTTTTTTTTTTTAATCAACGAAATATTAAGTCAAGAGAATCCCGTGCACGACACTATCAATTTTGGCGTGTTTAAATGCAAAAAATCAGGAGATAATCTAACCATTTTCATTATGGTTTCCTTTTTCCATGTTTCGACTCCCTTGAAAAAAGCTTTCGTCGAAGTGCCTACAAAGCATTAAACATTACCATTAATCAATCAAGGGTAATAAATATAAAGAGGAAGATACTTGAAAATGGAAAAAGAAATTCAACTACCCAAAAAAAATACCTATGAAGAGAATGATAAGTAAAACTGTGACCATCCAGTCAGCAAATAAGACGTTGAAAGACACTCCTACGCTTATGCCGAGCATTAGCATTGGTTGGATGAGTAGCGCCAAGTCGTAGTCGATAATGGGCATATCAAGCGTGGGATGCCTTAGCTTAAGGTTGTAGTATACAGTCGATGCAGCTCCACCCATGATCATACCTTTTTAGAGGGACAAAATAAACATATCACAATTAATTGATCACTCTAGCTATTTACCAATGAAAAATGATTATTAAACTCTCGATTCAGATAATAAGATCTTACAATTTAATCATCTTATTCGATCATCGTTATCCGATTCATATGAATAATCTTAAATCAAATCTTATTAAATATATCACAAATCATAATTTTATAAGATATTCAGGTGAAAATTGTATAATATCCATTAATTTTTAGTTTTTTTTTATTTTATCTAAATTGCAACTAGTAAAATACTAAATAGTAGAATTTACCATTTATTCTTTAAATATTTTTCATTCATAAGATCTCTCATAGAATGATTGACAGAAAATTCTTATATCTTGAGTTAGGAATGGTGACATTTTTGCAGTTCTCCCTTACTTTTAAGGGTTTAATTGTTTTTAGATTTAAAGAGAGTTTAGAAAGGTTTGAAATATGATTTGAAGACATTTGACAAAAAAAAATATGATTTGAAGAAACTGAGAATTCTAAAGGAAGGACTTGTCGTACATTTTGATATAGCTGTTGCTGATTTTGGATCAAACCCAATGATTAAACTAAGCATTGGAACGAAAATGCCTCCGCCGCCAACACCGCCGACACTACCAAACGCCGCTCCACAGAATCCAATTATACTTCCCACAACGATTTTCCAACCGAACTCCATTTCCTGTAAATTAAATTTTAATGAGAATGCAAACAAACTGATGTCTTCAAAATCCGCTTATTATTGAAGATCAAAGTGAACAGAAATTTAAATGAGATTTAAAACGATACCAACAGGAAAATTGGAAACGAAAATTTCCCTACCGGCCAAACATGTTGATAACCTGACTTGTCGGATTGCCAGAAGAAATTTATAGCTCTGAAAAGAAAACTGGAAATCTGATCGTCAGTTGCTTCAGTTTCACTGCCGTTAAATCTCGGAGCTTCCATCTTCAAGCTTCTTTCAGCCGAAACAAGCACGAGAGCTAACAGAAATTGAAAATTTATCAACGACATTGATCTCAGACCCCGCCATTTCGCTCCAGACTCAGTAGCCATCAGATGAAATTTCTCGTCACTCAGTGAAACTCTCTTCCGCGATGAGTTCGAATTTTCTCAAATTCGCTAAAGAAAAACTTCTCAAAATCCAAACGCTCAATGTCAATCCAACTAACGAGTCTCAATTCGAATGCATACGAAACAACGATTCAATTAGAACAAAACGCTTCATTCACCGGCACTAAATCCGTAAATCGTCGAAACTTCCCGTTTGGTTTCCGAGAAAAAAGTCGGGAAAATTATAGAAAATCACGAACAAAATAAAAAGTATATCTCCCGTATGACGGACGGATTAGAAATGAACTATCAGAGCTTAGACGGAGTAAAAAAAAACAAATTTCCCGAGAAAGTGAGAGAAAATGCATGTACAAAAACAAATGAGAATTGAAAACTCATGCGCAGTAAAGGCATGTGGAGGTGTTTGGTGGGTGAAATACTAAATAAAAACCAGCCAATGCCGACAGTTGATTGCAATAAAGACTAGAGACTAAAGAGTAATAATTGAATTTTCTTTTGATTGTTGTTCATGAATTGAGTTTTCTTCTTCCTTTAATTCACCCTTTTGTTTTCTCCATTTCATTTTGGGTTTGCTGATATGACATTTTACCTCTTCTCAACAATCATGCAAAAAAAGACATTTTAATAAGACATAATGTGGATGTTCGTCACATTCCTCACATAATTACTTGTCATATATATTAAATACACGTGTAGCATCTGGGATGATTTTGTAATTATAATTTTTTTGGGTGAAATGTATATTGTATCCTACAAGTTTATTTTGATTCTCAATTTAATTCTTTTGTATAAGTTTAATTTTCTTAATCGAGTCACCAAAGTACTGCAAGAAGCTCATTCTGTTAATCTAGATTAACTTTGAATTTTCTAAATCGTTAACAACCTAAAGCACATGGGGATGTTAAATGTAAACATTCAAGTTATCAACAATATAAGCGGTTTTAAAGTTTGAGACTTAACCTTGATTTAAATTGCATCATTTCATAATATTTGACATCATTTTAAAGTTTAAAACAAGCAAACATTGTTTTATACATCATGATGGAATTGAAAAACATAAATGCTACAAGTAGTAGAATATTTAAAAAAATGATATATTGAGATGATCGTATGATCTTTCCATGTGTTAGGAGATATACAATGGAACAATCTGATATATCACACATGCTGAATTTGTTTGACATCATAATGACACTTTTCAGCATTTGATACCATTGATGTCTATAGTTCTACTTCATTCGAGGTATTTTTTTCCTTTTTTAAACAACTTCATTCGAGGTTTCATCGAGTAATATGCTTGTTGATGGAAAAAGATCTAGGTCAAATAAGGGGATTTATACTGATCTAGTACCAGTGTTGTATCTGTCTTTAGATCACCTAACGTTATGTTATGAAAGATGATCCAAAGATGTGTACCATAGTGTGTCTAATGAAGTTGCCTGGCTTAATATATATAAGGTACTTAAAATGTGTTATAAGGTACTTCAAATGTTAATAGTGACTTACTTCAAATGTGTTCCACTTGTCTCAAAAAACTCAGATATTGCGGTACCGTAACCGGTACCAAGGAAAATCTCTTAAATTAATGTATAGGTAAAATATAAATTTATTGAATAGGAAGATTATTATCAAACAATATTTTACAATATTCACACTGAAAACGCTTTATCAAATGTTTAAAGAAAATCCTACTCCACCCGCAGGTTTCGAGCTCCTTGACTAGCTGCGTAAGAGCTTCATGGCTTACAAGCCCGGGACACTTTAGTCGTAGATTACTAGTTCCTATGATTTGAATATACATCAATTCTCGGGCCCCATTGTTATCCGCTTGACTTTAAAAATCACTCTCTTTAAGCTCTTCTTTTATAGGGGATTATACCGAGAATCAATCTCTTAAATAGGCCTTTTAGACCGGATCTTTCATAGATAAAGTAGTTTTTGAAGGAAGAATGTCACATGGAATTATGGAGAGTGTATCTTCTCTTTTAGATCCTGGTCTTGGTAGAACTTGTCTTTAATGTCAAGGGTAGCCCCTCACTTGACCGATTTCTCAAAATCGAAGGAAGAAGCAGTTGCTCTCGATGTGAGATCAGCACCAAAATGAGAACGGACTAGGGTTATTAACTTATAATATATAATCTGATGATCGAGTCGATCCTATGAGTATGAGTTCATGGCATATAAATAGATACTATGTTGCAGTCCAGGCCTCCTTAACAACTTCTAGGAACCTGGGATGTTCAGTCAACATATTGTTGAACCTGAAAGGCTTCATCTTTGACTTCATTTTGCTACCATATTGCACATAGAGAGGAAGGTCATAAGCGTTTATGCTGTAAAATTGATTTTTGGCGAAATGAAAAATACATATATGGTAGAATCGTAACCATGGAATACGTCCCTAATCGTAACAACATTTTTGTTACCTGACCAACCATCAGGAGAAGCAAATAGAACATGCACACAAGCTTTCTCATCTTTATTCTCTATCATTTGCATCGTTGTTCTCTATCAAAGTAGCCGTTAGCTACTGAATGTCAACAACTAACTAGCCCCATCCTTGGCGGATTGCCCAAGGAAGTCATAAAGGAATGGACATCCGGAACCATGTTACATGCCACAAAGTTTGGACTGGATGCCCATTGGCTTTCCCTTACGATCTTTGTATCGGTATCGGTATCACAACATGTGCAGCTCAAATAGTGCAATAAAAAATAATGTTAATCCATTTTCACTGTTATCTAAAAATTTATTATCAAATTATATGTCAACTGGCGGACCATTATCTGTCGGATCAAAATCTTGTGGGATGAAAATCTTATATGATGAATATTGATTTAAATCATTCCATCAGCATACATTTGAATATACTACAAAATTTCAAGTAGTACATTTCATAATTTCATTGATGAAATAAGCTTTGAGTCACATGCCAACTTGCAAAAAAGTAAAACCAACAAACAAAAAGTCAAGAAGTTATATTCATGTAATATTACGGTTGTACCTATTCGTTTACCAATATTAGAAATTTTAAGCCAAATCACGTCACCACTGACTAATGATTATTTTTGCATGTCATTTTATGTAATTTGATGCCCATTTGACACGACAATTTTTTTATATAGCAAATATTTTGGTAAAACATGTTTGACTTACACAAGTTATGACTTATTATACTGTTATTATTTTTTTCTTAAAAAAAATTATGAGATTGGAGATACAACAACATATGAACATGCAATGTCATGATATCGTGGAAATCTATCTTTTCAATTGGAACTCAAATTAATTAATCATCCATTTAAAAAAGTTATAAAAATTGAATTATTGTATATTCGATCATATGATATAAGGTTATGTCATGGCACATCTGGTGCAACTTGGCTATTAGAGACACTAATCACCATCATCAAAGTTTGGTCAAATCATTTTTCTATAAATGATTGACATATGGTAGTGTCAAGTGTGGAAGCAAAAATATATAACTTCATTTCTTTTCATTATCATGAATTGAAAATAATTTATAGTAACTATTACATTATTATATAACACACAACTTTTAATAAACAAAATTAAGTCAGACAAGCCATTAAATATTTGAAGTATAAATCTAAATATTTTAAATGTTAAAACTATAAATAGGCTGGTACATTTGATTTCATTCGGTCCGCATGTGTCCATATATATACGCTACTGCAAGTTCGGATTACCTTACATCATATCTCTTGAATTGAAAATTGTAAAGAAAACTAAAAATCCATAGATTTAGTAATATATATCTTGAAGTTATATATAACTTCATTTTAATTAATATCATGAACCGAATAAATGTATGGTAATTCTTGCGTTATTGTATTATCAGTTAGTATATAAGAAGCATAAGGGAAAGTTTCAAAATGTCACTGACACTGTTATTGTTTGTTTAAATTACACAGACTCAACTGTATAATTAAAATTTACACAGATCTTGTTGATGCAACAAATATGTCAGCATGGACTGTCGAGGGGTTTGTCACGTGTCTCTCGGTGATTTGTCAAGTGGTCTACAAAAATCAAGAATGATCGTGAAAGCATTAGGCAAGGCACCAGGAGGTGTCCCACCTAATGCACTCCGACAATCAAGTCCGTTGAGTGTTTGGAATAATAATAGCAATATGAAGAATTGCTTAATAGAGATCATCATATATTTATAATGATTTTCTGTATCAATCAAAATTTCTAATTCAATGTATCTTCTTTTTTATTCTGATAAATAATGAAGATATTCACGGAGAATATTCGTTGATCATGATATTTGATTGTCATCTTATCCTCTTTAACAACCAGCGAGTTCTTGAGCCTTGATTGTGGACTGAGGTTCGAATCTTATGCCGAACTCTCCGAATGCTTTCGTCATCTTCCGCATGTACTCTTGGAACATTTTGTAGACTAAGTGCTAATAGGCGGTTCATGTGTTCTTTAGTCCAAGCGACATGACTTTGTAGCAATAAGTCTTCCTCTCAGTCACAAAGATCATCTTCTTTGGGTCTAATAGATGCATAAGTATTTGATTATACCTGGATAAGGCATCCATGAGACTGAGTATCTCGTGCCCCGTTGTGGCATCCATCAATTCATTAATTTTTGGAATAAGGAAGTTGTCCTTTGGGCATGCTATATTTCGGGTTATTGAAGCCTATACAGGACTTCCACTGTCTGTTCTCCATCTTCCTTTACCGTGTTGGCCAAGCAATATGGGTAGTCGACCTCTCAGGTCTCAATAATTATACTTGCTCTCTCACGGAAGCGTTTGTGTAATCCATGACCTCTCGGATCTTGCTTAATGTCTCACGTGAGCATTTACATAATTTGTCATCTCTCGGGTCTTGATAATTATGTTTTCTCTCTCATAGAAGCATTTTCATAATTTTTGACCTCTCGGTCCTTGATAATCATGTTTGATATATTTCAGAATATTTGTGTAATCTTTGACGTCTCGGATCTTGATAATTATGCTTACTCTCTCATGGGAGCACTTGCAACATCTCAGATCTTGATAATTAAGATTGCTCTCTCGTCTAAGAATTTATATAACCTATGATATCTCGGATCTTGATAATTAAGTTTACTCTCTCGTGGGAACATATGCATAATTTATGACTTCGTGGATCTTGATAATTAAGATTACTCTCTCATGGGAGCATTTGCGTAATTTATGTTTTAATTGCACTTATATATTCCTATGGATTTACACTGCACTTATATATTCCTATGGATTTACACTATATATATACTTTATTTCAAGTTTCCTATCTATATATATACACTTTATTTCAAGTTTCATATCCCCTATCAAGTGGGCCCAAGTGATTCGTAGATTTTGTGCTGAGGTATCATGGTGATATAATTAAGAGATTATGAGACTTTATATTATGTCCTAGCATCTCGTTGCTTATAATGGTTTCATGCTTGATATCATACTAAATTAAAGTGTTTTCAAAAAAATATTCTTGAAGAGAATAGTAAATTTGAGCATATGTAACGTACCTCAAAATTTTAATGGAGATCATCGATGTGAGTCTTGATTTTGTGAGAATAAAAATTCAAAATAAGTCTGCGTCTGAATCTTGAAACTTGTTATTGTTCAAGATGCTAAATAACATTTACTGTATCATTTTCCTCAATTTTAATGAAGATCATCGATGTGACTCACGATTTTGAGGGAATAACAAATTTAGAATAATGTTGATCGGTGTTGTGTGGTCCACGTCCTGATCTTAAAGCTCACTCATGACTGAGATATTAAAAAATATTGATGCAAATAATTACATTATTCTCCTAACATTGAAAACACATTCAAAATTGTAAATTAATCAAGGAGAATTTTGTAAATTAATTATAAAAATAATAAATGACATAAATAATGAGCGAATAATTCTTCCCTTTAAGAATAGATCAAAATCTAGAATTTCAAAGAAAAATGGTCTAATTGCCACTGTTTTAGATACTGATATTGAGCCTAGTAGATTTAACATTGCATCAAAAAGTCCAGCTTGGAAAAATGCAATGATTGATGAGTATACTGCCATTATTTCTCAAAACACGTGGACCTTGATGCCCTTGCCTCCTAATAAGAATCTAGTAGGGTGTAAATGGGTATACAAACTAAAATACAACCCTAATGTTACTATAGCTATGTATAAATCTTGATTAGTTGCTAAAGAATATCATCAAAGGGAAGGGCTCTATTATGGAGAAACTTTTAGCCCTATAATAAAGAAGCCTACCATTCTTATATTACTTTCTTTGGCTACCACCTTTGGTTGGACTCTTAGGTAATTGGATATCAAAAATGCATTTTACATGAATATCTTTCTGAGGAGGTTTATATGTCTCAACCTCCAGGTTTTGTAGATAAAGATCATCATATTTATGTTTGCAAGTTTAACAAATCTTTATATGGTTTGAAACAAGCTCCTAGAGTTTGGTGTGAAAAGTTTACTTCTCATCTTTTATCTATTGGCTTTGTTGGATCCCATACAGATAGTTCCTTATTTGTGTATGTTACTTCCTCCTCTTTGACTTATACTTTACTTTACGTGGATGAGATCATAATTAGTGATACAAATTCTACCTACATAGACAAAAAATTTCAAAATCTGCAAATTTCCTTTGATATGTGATCTTCATGACTTAAAATACTTTCTTGGTTTAAAGATTAGTCGAACCAGTCATGGGATGTTTGTGAACCAGTAGAAATATGCTAGGGACTTACCTTTAAAAGTGGGGATGATCAATTCTAAGCCATGTCACTCTCAATGTGCTTCTAAATCTCTTCTTTATAGTCATATTGGTTCTCTTCTCACTGATATAACCTTATATCGAAGCATAGTAGGATCACTACAGTATCTCACATTCACCAAACCTGATATTAGCTTTACAGTAAACAGAGTATGTCAATTTATGCATTCTCCTACTACTACACATTTTTCTGCTATTAAAAGGATACTTAGATATGTTAGTGGTACTATTGATCATGGTCGTATGTTTAAACAAGGCCTTCTTAACTTGCAGACCTTTCATGACTCTGATTGGGCTGGGGATCCTTCTGATACGAGATCCATTTTCGGCTTCATCATTCTTCTTGTCCCAAATGTGATCTCTTGGAGTGAAAAGAAGCAGAGCACAGTTTCTAAATCTTCGACAGAAGAATAATATAAAGCCTTAGCTAATACTGCAGCAGAACTCAGTTGGATACGTCAGATTTTGTGGGGCTTACATGTTTTCCAGGCTACTGCTCTTGCACCCTACTGTAATAATACCTCGGCTTTTTCTATTGCTTCCAACCTTGTTCTCCATGCTCGCACCACTACAAGAAATAAGGGCTTTAGCGACCAAAAGCCCCCAAAAGTTGTCGCGAACTTCGTCGCTTTCACTTCAAAAGTCTTTCGTGATGAATTTTTTATCTCGTGGCATTAGCCTTTAGCGACAAAAAAAATTGGTCCCGAAAGGATTTCACGATAAAAAAAATTACCGACCTGTGTCGTTTAGATTTTTATCAGTGCAATAAGAGGAGAAGAAAGAAACTGTAAATTGCTTACCAAATGGAAGAGGCAGACAGTATTAAAAGTTTAAACTTACCATAATGCTCAACAACTTCAGAGATCTTCTTGAGAGATGTACTAGGCAGCCTCTATAGCAAAGGAACGCAGCCTATAAACTCAATCACTGTAAAAAAACAAATTAAGCTAATCAATACAAAAGTAAAATCAGCTCGCACAATGACAGATGTAGATTATCGCAGCACGAAATTAAAACTGAAAAAAAATAAGAAGCTAAAAGAAATGTAGGGAAAAGGGTGAAAATAACTTAATATCATCCTCTATACTCTACCTTACAAGGCAAGGTCCATTCTCCAATACAAAAAGCAAGGAACCCTCATGTTTGAAGAAAATTTGAAATAAATTATATTGAACCTCAAAGAACTTAATATCGTCCTCTACACCCACGCACATATAAGGTTCTCCCTCAATCCGGCCTTATTATATTTCTTAACAGTCAAAAGTTTGCCAAGAAGACTTAACATACGTGCCTCTAATGCCACTGAATTGAATTGTTCTTCAATCTCCACTTCAGAAGCTTCCTCACCACAGAGAGAATTTCTCTAGTATCTCCTCTAAGCTATTCTCCATAATCAAAGGGCACAACAGAAACCAATCAATATGTCACAAAACGGTAATAAAAAAAAAAAAAAAGAGGCTATAAAGTAAGAAAGAAGACAAACCCAATAAGGTGTGGATGAGCTGGCAGGGGACTCCTGAGTGTGCAGCAACTTTAAAACTCTTGAGGTACACCTTTGCACCCAAATATATTTATGGGAAGAAACATAATTTTAATGCGAACACAAATATATTTATGGGAAGAAACATAATTTTAATGCGAACACAAATATATTTATGGAGCGCTTGAAAAGATAAAATATTTCCAAAAACTTGATGCTTTAAAATATATAGAATGCTTGAAATGATAAAATCTTAACGTGCACACAAATATATTTATAGAAGGAAACATAATTTTGTTAGATACAAACCAATACAGAATTCATGAGGCCCGACGAACCAAATCCTGCAAAGTTGAACAACCATTCATAATCTATGAAAAGATGGAAAGAAATCATAACATGTCAAAAAAGAGAGCATTAAAAAATGTCTAAGTAGAATTATCATTCATTTTAACAAATCACCAAGAATAAGTATGGACCTCAAATTTTGTATTTCAAGATTCACAAAGAATATGCAATTATGACCTACACTTGCAATTCAATGAAGAAGAAAACCCATGCCTAAACTTAAAAGCAACCAATGTAATCCAAATTCAAAGCTTGTTTTACTCTGACGGATTCCAAGACAAGTTAACAATCATAGAGGAAAAAGAAGGAGAACTGAATAATAGCAGATCACAAAAATTGAGTATAAATAAATGACAGCACCTTGTGCAAGTAAATCACTTTGGACATCTCCATCATAATTTTTGCAAGCCCACACATATCCACCTTCGCTTTTGACAGCATAAGCGACAATATCATCAATTAGCTGATATGATGAACAATACAACCATATGAAGTGTTCGTCGAACTTTTGCTTCCACTTCTCCTCATATACCTCCTGAAATATGTCTTTGAACATGCAGTAGATATACAGTAGTTATACAACTATTTTTGTTTCTAGGACTTCTCAGTTCATACTAATATTGTTGCACTATATGATATGATTAAGGTCTCAAGCATAAAAGAATATTTAGCAAGAAGCTAATAAACTAGAAAACCAAATATCACTCGCCATCATATTTCTTAAGAATAGTGTTCTTTGTACTCAAATAGAGAGGCCACTTCTTTGTAAATTCCAATGACATTAATGATTCAACAAAACCTCGAATAGACTGATAAATTACATTGGGATAAAATAGAAACATTCAGTACATGTATACAAACGAAAGGCACATATTAGTGGCCAGATAATTAAAATTAGAAAACATAAATGTTTATATTGTCTTAGTATGATAAGAGAAAGTGGTAACCAATAAATTGTTTTTATGATTAAAATAAGATAATAAAGAAAAACCAGAACAACCCAAGATTATAGAATCATCATAAACCATTAATCACACCAAGAAAATGTTGTTTAAGATTAAAACAATAAAGTGAAGCAAAACCCAACATTCATGTAAAATAATGGCACAAGTCATAGAAGAAATGATATGTTTAGAGTAATATACAAACATCAATTGTTTTTGTTAGAGTGTTACCTCTTTCTATGAAGCCCTTGACGAACTAATTCTCATTTCAAACGGTAGATTCAAGCATAAATAAAATTTGGGTTCTGGAAAATAAATGTAGAAGTCAAAAATCACATGCAAAACAATGGCGGAAAGTAGAAATTGAAAAGGTTTAAAAAGCAATAAACAGAAACTCAAATAAAAGTTTTAAAAGTTTCTTCTTTTCATTTTCAAATTTGTAATTAAATCGAATAGTTTCATATAAATGACTGGAGAAACAAAAAAGAGGAGAAAAGTTTCACACAACTATCATACAGAATCTAAGAATAATCGGAAATGAGGCTACCCCTCAAACTATTGAATATCCACGACTAAATGGAACACCTATTAACAATGAGAATCATAAATTACTTTATGAAAATTTAAATCACAAACTCATGGCATGTGGTAAAATTTACAGAATCAAAGTTATAACTCAACTCGAGCGAACTCTCCCAATCCAGACTATAAACCGAGTCAAACAATCACTCAATAAACGCGAGCTGCTTCATTTATTTCCTCGAACAACAAGAAAATAGTTACACATGCAATTGGGAAAAAACTTACACAAATTAGTAATCTCAAATTACTTAATACAGATCTTAGGAGAAGAGAAGTACTAGGGGGAGCCACGAACTGATAGAAGAGTCTCTTGAAGTGATGGAGGAGCCACAAACTGAAGGAGGAGGAGCTCTTTGTCATGAACGAACTCAGTTGAGGAGGAGCTGTTTGTCGTGGACAAACTCGATCAAGGAGGATCTTTACCTTGGAGACTGACCGATTGAGGAGGATGAGCTATTTTTTGAGGGCTTAAAAGGGGAAGTAGAGAAATGAGTTAAGGGAGAAGCCTATTGTTTTTTGTTTAGTGAGACCTTTAGCAACCAACAATGTATTTGGTCACTAAAGGTGACCTTTAGCTATAAAAATTTATTTGGTCGCTAAAGGTCAGACTTTTAACGATTAACAATTTATTTGGTCACTAAAGGTCAGACCTTTAGCGACCAACAATTTATTTGGTGGCTAAAAAGTTGGTCACTAAAAGACCATTTTCTTGTAGTGATTGTCCATTAGTCGGTGATATTGGTCAATTCTTAGAAGTTTTATCATTGGGCAATGCTAGTTGTTCGATGGTTGATACTATGTTTTCTACTTCTAATAATGTACTTATTGAGCGACCATCAGATTGTCATTTTTCTAGTGTGTTGACGTTGAGAATGCTCCGATTGATTTTCATTTAAGAATAAATATTTGTTTGGTAGCAAGGTAGAGTTCACAAATTGTTTTCAATTTAAGATGAAGAAGTCGAATAGTGAACATTTTGTTGCAATGTGTGTTGATGACTCTTGTAGTTGATATTTGCGTGCATGCAATCATAGGCATAATGATTTGTGGATGGTGAGGAATTATATTTGTGAAAATTATTATTCATTAGATATTACATATAGTGACCATAAGCAAGCTAGTGTTGTCTTGATCAGTGAGTGTTTGAAGAAAAATTACAAGGTGGGTTGCTTGCAAAAGATTCTTCCAAAAGAGATTATTTACCATATGCGTGCCAAACATGGTGATCATGTTAATTATCTTCAAGCTTTAAGGGGGAAAGAAAACACTATAGATTCTGTTTTAGGTTTTCCGGACAAATCATATGATGATACTCCTTCATTTTTTACAGCCTTGCATGAAACAACCCTAGTATGATATAGTTCCTGATAAACTAATAAAAGATATAATTTAGTTACATATAATTTTCTATTTTTTTATGTTACAAGTTATGTTACTGATTATGTTGTGAATTCTAATGAGAGGCTCAAGCATTGATTTATGACTGTTATGGCGTCCTTAGATGGGTGGAGATACTGTAGACCCATTATATAGGTTTATGGTACCTTTTTAATGGCCGGTTTATGGATATTTTGTTATATGATTATCTTAAAGATGGTAAAAACAAATCATTTGACTAGCATTCTCTATAGTTGATTCAGAGAATGATGATTCATGGATATGGTTCATGCGTAAGTTACATTTTTGTATTGGAGATGTGTATTTTAGTATTGTATCAGACTACATACTAGTGTCTTTAAGGCTGTTAGTATTGTATTTTCTAATGCTTATCGTGGAGCATGACTGTACCATCTATACCAAAATTTAAAGAAAAAATTTAGGTTGTCAAACATTGATCCCATTTTTTATGCATGTGTAAAGGCTTACCTTATGATTGAATTTGAGCGTCATAAGAGGAATTTGGACAAGATTTCAACACGAATTCATTGGTGTTGGATTTGATAGACGAGCACAGACTTATTTTCCTAATAAACTTTATAACATGATGACTTCTAACATCTCTTAAAGTATTGATAATGTATTAGTTGAAGCTCGTAAACTTCATATTATATGGTTATTAGACATCATCTATGTTTGAGATAGTTTTACGACCATAGAATGACATTATCTTTTAGAAAAATGAAGCTTACAACGTGGACCGAGGATCATTTTGAGAAGAATACGAAGTTGCTCAAACTTTGTTGGTATGTGTTACATACTTTAGTTTAGTTATTGTACGGTTCTAGTTAACATATTGATTACTTGCAATTTTTGTTAATGTTGTTTGAAGTTAGTTCATTTGATGTTAATCAAGTCCATGTTAGTCGTGTGTTTTGAACTTGGGTAGTTGGACATGTTCATGTTAGAGGTGAGAGTTGGGTCACACACAATGTGCACATGCTTGCGCTGTCTTTTTACAGTCGAAACTTTAGTTCATATTCATATGTCAGCCATTAGTTTTTGTGTACTGAATACGCTACAACCTATAAAGGTGTCACTCACTCATTAGCTAATTGGAGCATCTTACATATTCAGGAAGAAGTATAATTAAAGATAGTAACTTCAGATGTAAGATATGGAGCTGAGAGACCAAAGAAGCAACGAATTTCATCTATATGTGAAAATAGACAAAGTGTGGAGTGTAGTCGTTATAGCCAAGTTGGTCACAAATTAGAAAACATGCAAGAACTCAATTTGTGTCCACTTTTCTAAGAAACGCAAGAAGATAAAACACTGATGCAACATTTGACATTCTTACTGTCTAAGAAGCACCGACACTCCTATTTACCCAGAGTGTCAGTGTCAGACACGTTCAGACACTGACACGTACCTGACACGGTAAAATCGTGTCTGATTTTTTTGTTTTTATTTTTTATTTTCAGACACGTGTCGGACACGCCATGCCACATTGCCGACATGTGTCGACACTTCCAGGACACATTTCTAAAAAAAATTAAATAATAAAATATATAAGACATTATAATAAAATAAAATGAAGTGAACTATATAAGAGAGTATAATAAAATAATAAAATGAAATGAAATGTACTATATTATTTTAAAGGGTTAATATCATTGGACGCCCCGTAATTTACCCCAAAATCAACTTACCTCCTAAACTATTTTCCCTTCCTAATTGACCTACCAACTTTCTTCATCCATCAACTTACCCGGCTGACCGTCAAATGGTTGTTAAATGGCCACAAGCATGACACATGTATATTTTTTTTTCAAATTTACCCTTTTTTTCAACCTTATAAGCTATTCATCTTTCATTATTTTTCAATCAAAAGTCAGGCACAAATTGCATCTTCTTCTTCATTGATTTGCAAAATTTTGACAAGTATCACAAACACTAGGATTCCTCCTTGCCATTCTCTACAACAAGGAAAAAAAAAACAAAGAACTATTAGCTTAGGCATTTAGAGATATATTGAATCTCCCACCGTAAAGATACAAAGTGTAGATATTGTATTTTGTCCGGTCCAATAATTTAATTATACACATTTTGTTTATTAGTCTATTTACTAGTCTAAGACAATGTGCTATTTTTGAAAAACAAAAAAAGTCCAATGTCTAAAATAGATAAATAGACTAGGGACTAAAAATATAAGAAAAAAATTCAAGGACTAAAAAAAACGAGCATAAGGATTAAAAGAAAAAAGTGAAACCCTAATTTTACCTACAAATAGGGAGGAGGTTTTCATTTGAGATGAGGCTTTTGGGAGTGAGAAAGAGAAGAAGGATTTTAGAGAGAGAAAGTGAGGTCTTTTAAGAAAGAGAGTGTGTAAGAAATATGAGAGATTTTCTAAGAGATAAAGAAATAGAGTTTTCATTTATATTCATCTTCTCTCATTCTTTTTTTAATGTAGTTTAAATTTTTACACCTGAACTAATAAGATATAGTGTTCATTATTCTTCATCATTTCTTCTTCATACGCATGTAGTTTATATCATTTCTTTTCTTTTTCATAAACAAAAAATAGAAGTGTTTGTTCATTTTTTTTCAATTTTTTAATCTTAATCTTGAGTTATGATTTTTCTTCAAACTTGATAATGAGATATTTTTGTCATCAACTCAATAAATTAAAATGAGGATAAAACCTTTGAGGGGGTGCACATTAACTCAATGTGAATCAATATTTTAATGGGTTGAAAGTCTACATTTGTTATAAAAATCTCCTACGATAATTTCTCATACATAAAAATGTATAAAAAAGAGAGTTAAACATCTATATGAAGATTATGCAAATATTTAAGTTTTAAATTTTTTTAATGTTTTCATGAGTCTTTTTTTTTAGATCTTGTTACTATTTTAGCAACACTTGTTTGAACTAATTATCACATATGATCATTCCTTTGCTATTTGATTAGCAATGAAGGAAGGAATGAATAATGATAATTAATGAACTAAGTAATCCAAAATATAAAAAATGATGTATTAAAACCTAAAAATATTTATACTTTGATATTTCTAATATCAATTTATTTATAATATTGTAGTTATATTATATTAAAAAATAAAAAACCATTTATAGTTATATTATATTAAAAATGAGAAATTAAACTAAAAATAAAAAAAGAAGTAAAAGGAGGGTGATATCACCCTATGTACACAAGTCGCGGCTATACAGCCACGACTTCTCCCCCTCCCCTTCATTTTTTGTTTTTTATATATTCATTTTATTCTAAATTCCTCTCTTTTATTGTTTTTATATATTTATTTTAATATTTACTTCACTTTACATCTTTTACATTTATCTTCTTTTACATGTTTTGCATATCCATCTTCTACCTTACATTTTCTCCACTTTGTCATCATACAATTACATGTAATTCTGATTATTTTTATTTGTTTATTTTTTTACCCTTTTTAGTTATTAATATAACTTTTGTTTATATCTTTATTTATCTAGCTCTTATATATAATCATATTTGTGATTGATTACTCATTGACTTATAATTATATAACATGCATTTGTTCGAGTCACAAAATTACATGTAAATTGAAATTATGTCATCTTTATCAATCTTTTTTTACTAAAAACTTTTATGACGGACTTTGAAATTTTGGAATACATAACTTTTCGAACTACTGAGGTGAGAGGTTATTTTTGGGATATAGAGAATAACTCCAATAATGCTTTGATTTTCAAAAAATAAAAAAAATAAAAAATTACTTTTCAATGATCTTTGTACCACCCATTAAAGATCATTTATTTTGTTCAATTTTATGATACAAAATGTACTAAATGAGACATTCAAAAACGAATTTATTCATTCTTGTTTTTAAAATATAATTTGGATAGTATTTGATTGAATTTAGTAACCATTTTAACAATGGGTGTTGTGAAGTGCTAATACCTTCCTCATACACAAATGACTCTTGAACCAATTTTGAGTTTTCGTAGACCAAAACTTTTATTTTAAAATTAAGTGACCAATCATACCCTAAAATAATTGGTGGTGACTCCAAATTTATTTTCTCCACAAATGATTTTTCAATCGCTGCTCCACGTCGCAGGCACGTTGCGACAGCTTGGCGACTCAACTGTAGATATAATCGGCCTAGCCATGTTTAGATCGATAGAGAGTCAAGTAAAAATTTTATCATATGCTATCCATTGTGTGGTTCTTTGTTTGTTTATTTGATTCTTAATTTTTCTTATTCATGCTTGCAGTTGTATATAGTTTGTTATACTTTTTTTACGATGCATATTTCTTTACATACTTTCTAATTTCACACACATGCACTAGCCCTATACCTAGGCTTTTCCTTTAGGATTAACGAGAATGAGTAGTGGAACGCATTCGTGGAATTGCGATTCTCGTGCAGGCTCAACCCTTTCAGGATACCTTTTGCGGTCCATGTTACTCTGTTTGGATACTAGTGTGGACAACCTAGGAGCATGATAAGAAATTTAGACCCTAACCACACTTATCTCCACAAATTTAAAGTTCACTCAATGGCTAAGTGAAAATAAATACCAGGGTCGTCCAAGTGCTAGATATGACATTTTAAATTATTATGTGTTATCTTTTAACTGTCATACGTTTTTATGATCTATCGTCATCATCATCCTCCTTCTCATCATCATCGTCATAGATATATCATTTTCATTACTTATATATATATATATATATCTTTCATTGACATTAACATCATCCATTACTTGGTTTAAATTTATGATTTGTCTCCATCATAAATTCATTATTTTCTTCACACATTGTAAGTTCATTCTTTCACGCATACATTAACCTAGATTGTTTCATAAATTATTTTAAAATAAAAAAGAAAATAAAAAAGCTCACTTGTGCGCCTCCATCATTTTAAGAAAACATGATCTCAAGCTAGAGTTATGGATAAGCAAGAAAAAGAGAAATAACAAGAGGAAATGAGGTAATAAATCACAGAGCTGAAAGAGCAAATGGCCATAGTCTTGGAACTCCTTGCCACTAACAAAGGGAAAGCTTGTTTTAAGTGTCAGTAAGGGGCTCGATCATCACAAGATTGACTTCTAAATGATACTTCACTTTACTCTCATGGATTCTCTCAAACCTACTGACGTCATGGGGTAGACCAATTCCAGCATACTCCGTCGATACCAGTAAATGTGCAGCACTACCCACTTCCATGTCCCCATGAATTGAAGCATTCAAGAAAAACTAGGTACAACACCTCAACACTGGCGCCGGGCTACAATCAAGTTTTCACCTCACATGGAGAACATGATAATGAACCAATCATCATACCTGGTCTTGATGACTCAAAAGCGTAGAGGCCCGCTGACGAATGATAAGTTGGATTTTATGGAAGAGAGGTTATGTGATGTAGAAGGAACAGATGTGTTCAGAACCATTAATGTGACCCAATTGTGTTTAGTCCCAAATGTAACTATCCATCACAAATTCAAACTAAGTGAGTTTGAAAAATATGATGGCAGCATATGCTTGAGGAGTCACCTTGTCATGTATTTCATAAAAATGGTTGCATACGTGCATGATGATAAGTTGTTGATCCATTTTTTTTCAAGACAGCCTAATAGGGGCTGCATCTCGCTGGTACATCCAGTTAGATAGTCAACATATCCAAGGATGGAAAGACTTAACTGACGCTTTATGAGACAATATAAGTACAATATGGACATGACTTCTAATAGTTTGTAAAGATAGAATAAACAGCCTATTGAAAGTTTTAAAGAATATGCACGAAGATGAAGGGATTTAGCTGCTCAGATGCAACTCGTCTTATCAAAAAAATAAATGAGAGAAATTTTCATCAATACCTTGAGATCTCTATCCTATAATAGAATGATTGAGAATGTTTCAAACAACTTTTTTTATATGATAATGACTGATGAAATAATAGAATATGGGGTAAAAAATGGTAGAATTTCAGAAGTTGTGTCAGAAGCGTCCTCTGTAGAAAAAGAGCCACCGTCGAAGCAAAAAGAGATAAATGTATAGACAATCAATCTTGTGTATCCATCACAAGTTGTGAACCTCGGGCCAGGATTTTCAAAGTACAGTGAATGACCCAAATCTGCTGCTTCATGTGTGGCAAATACCTTATAAGTATTATACAATTATCACTCCCAACAACGAACATTTTAAAACAATCCAAGATTCAGTGTGATACCACCAACTAACCAACAAATATTGGTCAGGTTGATCAGCCTCGAAGGAAGAATAGGAATAACCACTGGTTTGTTCAATATGATTCAATTCTGATGTCTTATACAAAATTATTATAACAATTGATATAAAATAATGAGTTGGTGTCTGTCCCTTACGAGCTTCGCTAGATCGTAGGTGGTATGATACAAATGCTCGATGTGATTGTTATGGTGGGGCGATAGGACATTCAAAGGAAAATTGCAGAACGTTGAAAGCTAGAGTTCAAATGTTAATCAAAGCCGGTTGGCTAAACTTCCAGAAAGCTGATGACAACACATAATTAGTTCTAACTCTCCACAAGTGCATGAGAATACCATGATAAACTTTGTGGGGCATCTCTCTTCATGTGATAATGGAACAATTTGATGTGGTGAATGTTTCGATGGTTTCAATGTATCGATGTGTTCATATATCATTGTTACCTTAACTATAAGTTCAATAATTGGGATGTCACTAAGTTGCCAATGCTTCTTAGGAACTTTCGAGAGTGATGGGCTAATGTCAATTTTCTAAAAACTCTACCAAATGTCTGAAAAAACTTTTCCTATGCATTTTCTTATCGTGTTTCGTCTATTTTTAGTTCTCTCCTAGTTTCAATTCCAGTTTTATTCCATTCGTGTTTCTATGCATTTCAAAGTTAATGAATTCCAATGCATCATTCATTGTTGTCATGTTCTTCCTTTCACCCAACAAACCAACCTAGATTAGGAATGATGATTTTGAGAATAAAAGCATTAGCAATATCAAATATAGTTTTGACAATCTTATTTTCAGTGAAGAGACAAATGAAAGTGATAATAGTCTTTTTTCTGATCAATAAAGACATTACAAAAGGTATTATTCTTATCTGAGGTCATGTTCTTGTTGAATTTACTTTTGATTGGAAATGATTGGGAGACATTATTTCTTCTATCCCAACACTTTTATCTATTGCAAGATCAATTGAGCCTTAAAAAATCTTCATTTCATGACACTCAACCAATGATCATTCCCTACACTGGGGTGATTATTCCTTTTGTCAAAATACATGTCCCAAAAGTTGAAAAATTTCTCAAACTATGGCAAAAGAAAAAGTCCAAGGTGAAAAAAAATATTGCAAAAAAAAAAAGTTAAAGCCAAGTGAGCCGTGTGATATTTTTTTAGAGTGTTCTCTTATATTAGAAAAAATTTGTTCAATGAAAATTCTAAATTCATTTTCTCAGACTGATGGTAGTTGTTGTAAAAAGTTCATACACAACTATCCAATTATGGTTCCTTAAGACAAAATGTTAAAAACCCACACTGGGGTAGTCTTTGTTTGGTAAAATCCTCAATGGATCATTAGTTTAGTCATATCATTTTCAGATGAGTTTTGAGCATTTGATACCCTTTATTTGACAGCCTATAAACCCTAGCCCACATTACTCTTCGGACCAAAAAAATCTATCTACAATAAGAGCACGGCTTTAAATAAGTTAATACATCAATATATATATATGTCATGAACAAGACATCACCTTTCAAAAAAAAGAAAGAAAAATAGAAGAAAGAAAAAGGGAAAAAAAGAAAAAAGATGATCACTATGAGTGTAATAAGCAATATGTGAAATGTTTTAATTCTTAAAATAGACGTTCCAAAACTGAAAAGGATTTTGTTCCACAATTTATTTTCTCACAACCTCTCCAAATCCTTGTTTAATTACTTTTTTTTTTCAATAAAAAGTCTTTTAGTCACAATATTCACTCTATCATTCTTACTTTCTTCATTTCTTTCCTCCAACATCCAGAGCATGTAGATGACATTGCAAATTACTTAGAAGCATGACTTTTGAAAAAAAAATGAGAAAAAGAGTTTGAGGTCATGGTTAAAACCCGACAGGGCACCATTGATGAAAGAAAATATGAGGGACACATGTTTCCATGTAAGAGGGTTTGAAGATTTCTGAAAGGACTCCATGAGCAAGAAGGAGAATGTAGCTAAAAAACAGTATGATCTAGTTATTTACATAAGTATAAGTGTAGAAAAATAGAAGAACGAGGGGAAATCATTTGCTTTTTCTACCATTGGCAAAAGGTTGAATACTGGGGCATTATCCAGTACAAAGAAGCATGACATTTTCTCTATCATATGCTTGATATCTCATTCTCAATCTATGATTTTAGCTGAAGCGACTGTTTTGAAGGATGATGGAGATGACCACAATGACCCATTTCCAAAAAAAAAATCTTAAATGTTTACAATAATGCATAGTGTTCACATTGTCATGTTCATCTCAATTCTATTTCATAGACATGCATCATACTATTTGTTTTCATTTCAAATCATCAAGAACATCCATCGCCACATTAGTCAACTTTGAAAAAATCATCAAATAATTTTTTTAAAAATGTTCACAATCATGCATGGCATGCGTGCATTCAAAATCACTGCTTTGCATTCATTTTCAAGAATTATAATACATAGACGTGCATGACATTGCTTGTTTTGATACAATTCAAGTGCATTAATCATTTAATGATATTCTTTTAAAATTCATACATGACTTTCCAACATTTAAAGCATGCATTAATCGAGCTTTTTTTATGACACTTTCATAAGTCAACTTCAACAACAATTAATATGATTAAATTGAACCCAAATTGAGTTGAGGTCGGAGCATATGTCTATCCAGATCCACTTCTTTTCAACTATCGTCAGTTAAACCCGAATTGAGTCAACCTCAAAGTCTATGTCTATCCAGGTCCGCTTTCCCTTTTAAATATCGTTAAATCAAACCCAAATTTAGTCGAAGTCGAAGTCTGTATCTATCTAGGTCCATTTCTTTTCAAATATCTTCGATAAAATCAAACCCGACTTTGTTACAGTCGAAGCCCGGTGTCTGCGCCTGGTTTGTTTCAATTAATATGGTTAAATCGAACTCACATCAAGTCGAGGTCGAAGCCTGCGTCTATCCAGTCCGTTTTCTTTTCAAATATCTTCGTTTAAATCGAAACTGATTTTGTCGCGGTCGAAGCCTGGTGTCAGCCCATGATCCGTTTAAATTAATATGGTTATATCAAACTTGAATTCAGTCGAGGTTGAAGCCTGCGTCTATCCATGTCTGTTTTCTTTTCAAATTCTTCGGTTAAATCAAACCCGACTTTGTCGCGATTGAAGTCCGGTATCAGCGTCTGGTCCGTTTCAATTAATATGGCTATATCGAACCTGAATTCAGTCGAGGTCGAAACATGTGTCTATTCAAGTCCGTTTTTCATATATCGGTTAAACCTAACCCGAATTGCGTCGAGGTTGAACTCTGTGTCTATCCAGGTCCATTTCGTATTTCTATCTTTTCATAGAGCCCTAATCAGTCGAGGTTTATATTCTCTTTATCCATATAGTATTTTCTCATGTCGATCAAAATACGTATCTAATCTTTGAACACCTTCTAAGTTTAGAAGCATGAACATAAGGGGGCAGCTGTAGATACCGTATTTTCTCCGGTCTAATAATTTAGATATACACAGTTTGTTAATTAGCCTATTTACTAGTCTAAGACAATCTGTGATTTTAAAAAAAAAATCCAATGTCTAAATTAGATAAATAGACTAGGGACTAAAAAACATAAAGAAAATGTTTAAGGACTAGAAAAAAAAATAGTATAAGGATTAAAAGAAAAAAAGTGAAACCTTAATTTTACTTATAAATAGGAGGGGGTTTTCACTTGAGAGGAGGCTTTTGAGAGTGAGAAAGAGAAGAAGGGTTTTTTGAGAGAGAAAGAGAGTCCTTTTAAGAGAGAGTGTGTGTAAGAAATATGAGAGATTTTCTAAGACAGAAAGAAATAGAGTTTTCATTTATATTCATTTTCTCTCATTCTTTTTTAATGTAGTTTAATTTCTTGCACATCTACTAATAAGATATATTGTTCATTGTTTTTCATCATTTCTCATTCATACCCATATAGTTTAAATGCTTTGTTTCCTTTTCCATAAACAAAAAATAGAAGTCTTTGTTAATTTTTCTTCATTTTTTTACTCTTAATCTTGAGTTATGATTTTTTTTTTAAATTTGATATTGAGAAATCTCTGTCATCAACTTAATAAATGAGGATGAAGATAAAGTTTTTGAGGGGTACAAGTTAACTCAATGTAAATCAACTCTTTAATGGGTTGAAAGTGTACATTTGTTGTAAAAATCTTCTATGATAATTTCTCATACATAAAAATTTATAAAATAAAGAGTTAAACATCTATGTGAAGATTATATAAATATTTAAGTTTTGAAATTTTTTTAATGTTCTCATGAATCTTTTCTTTTTTAGATCATATTGCTATTTTAATAACACTTATTTGAACTAATTTTCACACATGATCATTTATTTACTATTTGATTAGCAATGAAGGAAGAAATGAAATAATCATAATTAGTGAAAAAGTAGTCCAAAATAAAAAAATTGATATATTAAAACCAAAAAATATTTATACTTTGAGATTTATAATATTAATTTATTTATTCTAGTCATATTATATCAATTGAGAGTGATGTCACCCTCTATAGCCGAAAACAGAGGGCGAGACCCTCTGTATACTCTTTATACAGTCGCGGCTTGTCCCCCTCCCCTTCATTTTTTGTTTTTTTTTATGTATTTCATTTTATTCTAATTTCCTCTCCCTTATTGTTTTTATATATTTATTTAATATTCACTTCACTTTACATCTTTTACATTTCTCTTCTTTTACATGTATTGCATATTCATTTTCTTCTACCTTACATTTTCTCTACTTTGTCATCATACACTATATGTGATTCTAACTATTTATTTCTTTTACCCTTTTTAGTTATTAATATAACTTTTGTTTAGATATTTATTTATGCATCTCTCTTATATTATCATATTTGTGACTGATTACTTATTCACTTATGATTATATAACATGCATATGTTCGAGTCATAAAATTATATGTAAATTGAAATTATATCATCTTTATCAATCTTTTTTTACTAAAAATTATGATGACAGATTTTGAGATTTTGGTATACCAAACTTCTCGAACTACTGAGGTGAGTTGTTATTTTTGGAATACCGAAAATAACTCCAATAATATTTTGATTTTCAAAAAATTAAAAAAACTAAAAAAATATTTTTCAATGGTCTTTGTACCACCATTAAAGATAATTTATTTTGTTCATTTTTATGATACAAAATGTATTAAATGTGACATTCAAAAATAAATTTCTTCAACCTTATTTTTAAAATATAACTTGGATAGCATTTGATTAAATTTAGGAATAATTTTAACAGTACGTGTTGTGAGGTGCTAATATCTTTCTCACACACAAATGACTCCCGAACCAACTTTGAGTTTTTTTAGATCAAATTTTTTGTTTTAAAATTAGGTGATCAATCACACCCTAAAATGATTGGTGGCGACTCCAAATTTTTTTTCTCCGCAAATGATTTTTCAATCGTCGCTCCGCATCGTAAGCACGTTATGACACCAAACTTTTGCAATGGAAAGCTGTCCATTCTTGCTTCTCAACAGGGTCAATCAAATTCTTGAACCAAATTCAAGAAACTAAAAAAAATGCTCAAGAAAACAAACTTCATTAGAATAGCAGAAACTTACATAGCTCCTCGTCGTTCCTCACAACAAGTTGGATGTGTCTCGGTACAATACGGTTCTTATTATCTCTTGCTGCAGTCCCAGCATGCTCCATCACCTAAATAATAATCCAACGAAGGAAAAACTATCAGAAACCACCTCCACCATAAAACTTAATGGAGTGAAAAGCAAGACAATACGACTACCCTACTTAAATCGCCAAGGAAAATGGTCAATTGAAACTGCAAAACTAATCCTACAATTTCATTACAAATTTTAGAGATTCAGAATGAACATAGGCAATTGAGCATGCATTCCAGAGTTCCAGAGCCAAATAAAGATTCAATAAAGAACATGCGTTAGAAAATTTTAACTTCATAGTGTCATAAAATCGCACGCATATCAAATCAAATACAGACTTTTCTAAGCCAATTCCAACAAGAAAACAAAGAGAGAAATATAGAGAAAATAAATCATCAAAATCGAAATCTTCTGTGACAATCTGGTAAGAAAAAATAACAATTTTTCATTCAAGCACAGTAGAGAGAGAGATAGACGGGAGCTCCAGCACCAACACGTTCGGCATACTTGCCAGCCTTGAGAAACCTCGCGATCCTACCCACTGGGAACTGAAGATAAAGGCCGGCGTAGTGAAGTAGACGCTCGACAGCTATAAAATGGCGAGGAATGGATGAGGAGATGGGTGAATCGTGATGGAGAATCGTTTAGGAGGGGAATCGAGAAGGGACTGCTTCGCGAGGGAGAATAGGGAACGGGGGAAGTGGTGATTTTTTATAGGGGTACATTTGATATTTCATCGATCACCTGCAGCACCTGATAATTAAACGACGTTTACGTCGAAATTTCGAGTCAATGTGGTAAGTTGATGGATGAAGAAAGGTTGAGCACCAAATAAAAAGGTAAACTAATTTAGGGGATAAGCTGATTTTGGGAAGTAGTACAGGAGGTCCTATGATAATAACTCTATTTTAAATTATAACTAAAATAGTATGGGGTGAAATAGAGAAGAAAAAAGTTATGTTTTAAAATACATTAAATTTAAAATGGTATAGAATCATATTTTTTATTGTCAAAACTCTTAATCTTTAAATTTCTTAAACTAAAATTCACTCGATTAATCGGTGGCATCTCTAACTAGTGAGTTATTTTAATTCATTTTTTTTATATAACTGAACTGTAATAAGTTTTTTTTATGCAAACATCTATGTTTCATACTTATAAATTACTTCGCCATTTACCATTCTTATTAGGTCGCCCGACCATTTTTACAACTAAAAATTTGAGCGGCCATTTTACTACACATATGACCAAAATGGGTCATCTATGTATTCTCCCTATATTCTAACTGAAATATATAATAGTACAGTAATTCCATAATTAATTAACTTCAAATATCTTTAAAAATAAAATGTTATTATTGCATATAAAAATTACAAAAGTCATTCTTTCATATAAAACATTAAAAGATGTCATGCACTAATATTTTCGCTATTTCATTTTAATTAACAGACATACCTTGAAGCATACTCTTTTTAGAATGAGTGAATCCACACATATATTAATGTATTTAAAGTTATCATATATTTTAGATATGATTGTTATTTATTATTATGTTTTGTTTACGTGAAATAAAAATATATTTAGTGTAATATTATTAACTATTAATTTATATGAGTAAAATTATGACAATTCATATTGCTTTTATTTTTATTTGTCAATATATTATTATTAAAAAATTGTAGTATATTATAGGTGTCTCTCGACAACCAACAATGTGACGACACGTGCCACACCGCGTCAAAAAGTTCATGACAAATGAAAGATTCAAAGGAGAAGGACTGACCTCGCCTAGTCGGTCCTAACAAAGCTCGGGTCGCACAAACTTGAGCAGATGAATGATAACAAGAATGGAAATCGTGAAGAGAGCTCGGATAACCCCGAGTTCCAGGGGCTTCATTACCCGCCGAAAGTAACATCTAAGGTGGCACCTTCTCATAAGTTTGAACGTCCAACGAGTCTAATCGTCATGATAAAATATCAAATCAGCCCCCCGATATGTCACCTCGAAAGCGCATCAACATTCAATGCCCATCACTTTATGTCAAAGGTCACCTCCGACCCATCTAATCGACGGCAATCATCGTGTCCTAGAAAACTTCCCCTGTGCGCTCCCGAGGTTTCTTCGACACGCCTCATCCTCTAAGGCTCTAGGTATAAATATTATTATCTACCACATGAGAGATAGACCATTTCTCCCTTAAGAAAACTGTCAAAATAACGCCAAGATACTTATTTAGGCATTAGAGGCCCTTAAGCGATGAAACCACCCCCGATTCCCTTCCAAAACATTGGAAGCATCCACTCATCCACAAAGAGAAAATCAGTCTGATGTTCTCATCCCACTCCGACGAGGCCTAGAGCGAGAGGGGAAACCCACCTCCCCCTTGCCAAGAGAAGGACTCCCTACCAATATGGTGATCACACAGCGAGTGAAATAGGATATAATGGTCATGCCTTCTAAGGTAATCGGGATAAGAAGGACAAAAACGCCGATGCTCACTCAAATAGTGGCGGCCTCTTACACGGAAATGCCCCCCCCTCCCCCGCTGTTGAAAGGCCCGTTGGCATTGTCATTACACCTCCAGAGAATCATTAGGGTAACCATACAAGAAGGGTCGAGATGGCACCCTGACTCGGAGAAGCTGCCACCTCTTAAGGAAACAATGACCAAAGTGAAATCAGGCTTTGGAAGATCGTCGTGGTAGAATGTCAGATCAGCACCCGATATATCACCTCGAAAGCGCATCAACATTTAATGCCTGTCACTTTATGTCAAAGGTCACCTCATACTCGTCTAATTGAGGGTAATCATCATGTTTAAAAAAGCTTCCCCTGCATGCTCCTGAGTCTTCTTCGACACGCCTCATTCTCTAAGGCTCTAGGTATAAATAACCTCATCTACCACAAGAGAGGTAAGTCATTTCTCCCTTAAGAAAACTATGTCAAAATAACGTCCGGATCCTGACTTAGGCATCAGAGACCTTTAGACGAGGCAACCACCCCTCGATTCCCCCCACTCTTTGGGTTCTTGGTTTTTGTTTTGTAGATTCCAAGGTCAAGAGAAATTCCACGCTAAAGAGGGCATGCCATGCAATATTACTGTTAAGATTTTCGGCATCATCATAGTACATTATCAATTTGTCTAGAAAAAATTAAGACTACATAATAGAAATGTGCTATTAAAAAAACATCATTAAATTAAATTATTTATTTCATGTCACTTGATCGTTAATTTTTTTCGTTATGCATTGCAATTTTACATTTTTGTTTGTAATTTTTGTGTAAATATATTTATGTACATAGTAATTATATGAACATATAAAATATAGCATAATTAAAATTTTGTAATGTGTATTGTCATTAATTATATTATTCAAATTTTTGTAGAGATAAAATCCACTTTTCCACTACACTAAAAATAAATTAGTAGAAATCTATAGTTTTCTCTAAAGCTTTTAAATAATTTGCTATAGTTTATTCAAAGGTATCAACTTAAAAGTAGCTTCAAGATATATATATATATATATATATATTACTTATTTTTTCTGAAATTCATGGGTGAATGAATTTAAAACTTTAATGCATAATTTCATCAGTTTATTATAATTTTGAATGTATCTAATTATTAAATACCATTGTAAATGATAAAGTTATTTTTGACAATGTACCAATAATAAATTTATGAAATTGTCTAAATATGATCCAATCTCTTCTCTACTTTTAATATATTATAAATTATAGTTATTAGACAATTCTAGGCTAAATAAGTTTTAAATGACCAAGTGATGTAATAATCAATTATATGTTAGTATTTTATGATTCATTAAAATGATTTGAGAAATTCACCTATGAATGAATACTACATAGTTGCTCACTTAAAGTTTGATAAATTACTTGATTAGTGTAGAATTACTCTTTTTTTATAAATACATTTAATTTTAGAATAAAAGTGGGATTGCAAAAGGATGCTATCTATCGCGGGGGTATTAAAATATTGCAATAGGGCGCAAAAAATGCTATAAAGACCTAGTTTTTTTATAGCAAACATAAAACGCTATAAAAGATATGTTTTAGTACAGATGAAAAATGCTATAAAAACTAAGTCTTTTATAGCACTCTCTGAACGCTATAAAAAATTTGAGACTTTTTATAGCACCCGGAAAGAAAACATTTTCTGCACCATCAGAGCAACCACTAGATTTCTCACTTTTTTAGATTTTCAATTATTAGATCTCAAGAATTTCGTGGTTTGGAGAATGGAAGGAGATAAGAATTTTGAGTATTGATTCTCGCTCTTAATAAAAGGTGAGCCATCACTCTGAGAAAGTGAAACTTATTGAGACCGCTTAAGAGGAAGAAGAAGATAAAGTGAGATGGGTGGCACCAATTTAAAAACACAGACTTGAAACGAATACCAAGTTGGGAAAAGTAATTTGAAGCAACACAACTGACAGATAACTGATGAAACGTAAATCCAAAGTCACGCCCAAAAAATATGAATTTACGAAAGAATCAAGAAACAAGATCAGATTGCAACGCATCATTTCTTTGTCATTATAGCCGCTGACATGACTCATTACAATCATTGCAACATCCATTCAACTTCTCACACACTTTAGAACCATAAAATGCCTGAAACGGATCTGATAAGCTATCGTGATAGCCAAGTAAATCACTATCATGCCAATTGATGACCAAACGGAGATCCCTGAATCCCATAATTCAATTATGCATATCAACGCCTTACAGACGTCAAATGCAATAGTGGTAATCGTAGAGAGATTGGTGAGTTGGTTGTTCACATGATGAGTTGGTTGTTCACGTTACTCAGAATAAAACCCGGGAGCCAATTATCTAAAGGAAAGGATCATCTACATGGTCTACAAAGATCAAGCTAGAATCACCATCATATGAAGTTAACAGATAGTATCATTGAGATAAATACATAACTTTGAATGTTATTGTAAAACTAAAGTAAAACTAAAATGGTAATGTTTAAAATATTTTTTATAAGATACAAAGTTAAATTATTGTAGAGTGTAAGAAATTTTGAGAAGTTGTGCATCAAGTGGAGATATATATTTTATGTCCATTTTAATAAAAATTTTGGGTATGATTCTCCAACTAATTTTACTAAGTATATATAGCGCATGAAACCCTGATAAATTGAATTCGTACCCAATTGAAACATCTAAATTACTTGAGAATCAAAATACTTATCCAATTAACCTATGCGACATGTCAATTTTTTTATGAGCATAATTGGAATACATAATATATTTAAGGAGCTTAAAGGAGGAAATTAATTAAGTTTTAAGTGACTAAATGATGTGATAATCATTCATAGGTTATGTTTTAGCCAAAAACTTCAGCAGCACAGATGTCAGTCTCTCTTATCAAATGTGGGAATCTTTCTTTCTGGAAGAATTACGATAGTGGTGTCATACGTGATCTTCCTCTCTACTGAATGTCCTTTTCTTCCTGGATGGGCTCCTGCCGACCGCAACGTCCATAAAACATAGACAATGAACCCTTAAGGTGAGGAACCATGGGATGATTGCACTGCCTAAAGGTCTCTGATGCCTAAGTCAATAGATTGTCGATATTTTGACATAATTTCTTTAGGAGAGAGAAAGCATACCTCTTTTGACGATCTAGGAAAGTATTTATATCTGACTCCTCGGGGCCGTTGGTAGCGTGTCGAATAAGCCTTCTGAAGGCATGTTGAAGAAGCTTTGTGGGACACAAAATCTGTCTTGCCTGGAACTGATCGGATGGAAATGAGGTGACCTTTGATATAAATATGGTGGATATTAAATATTGATGTGCATATGAGAGGACCATATAAAGGATATCTTGTCATTCTGCCATAGCGATTAGTCCGATTGGGTGCGCTCGGGCTTAGGAGGGAGTGCCACCCTGGTCGTCAACTTCGGCAGTTATGATGACTTTGCGCTTGTGGTATAGAGCTTTCCTTGCACTCTTATTCTTATTTTTCCATGAGCTCGAGTCTTGTACGTCCCAAGCTCCATAGGGGCCAATAAGTCAAAGTTGGTTCCACTTCTTTCTTTGCATAGGGAGTTTCCTTGCGTTGTGTCATTGTGGTTGGAAAATTACCTATAACAGTTGCCCCCAGTCAAGGACTTGGGTAGCTTTTGATATACGGGTCTGAAGAATTTATTATCTAAGCTCTGGGTTCGAGACATCCGGGTGTGATTTAACCTGCCTTGGGCATCTCACTCTTGTGCCTTAAGTTTTATTCGTCGAGGGAGACTACACCGAATAGAAGTAATCATCTTTTCCACATTTTGAGATCGTTAAGGCCTTGGAAATGGGGGCTTAATGGTGTGTGGGTGCGTATAGAGGAGGGTGAGGGTCACTATTATGTTAGTCCTGACTTCTCGATACGTCACATCATTTCATTCTTCCGTTTGATCTTTTAGAATATCTTCATTGGTTCACGAAACAACTGCTCATTGATTGTAAAGTAGTCCCAACGGTGCCATCCTATCCCATTTTAATGCCCATTAAATGAGCGGTTTCCCCCTTCAAGACTTATAAGTGGGCAGTTTCCCTTCTCATTTCCCTCATTCCTGCCTTTTTGACAGAGTTGAAATCTCTTTTCATCTTCATCTCTCCTCCTGATTACCTTAAGAGAATAGTAGTCCTTCCCCCTCTAAGGGCTTCTTCTATTTTGGGGGTTCTCATTCACTACCCCCATCCTTTCTCATGATTTTCGCTTCCTTCTCTGTCATTTCTTTAATGTCGTGCCTGAAATATTTGTTCCATTCACGATGATTTTCCTATCGTCGATAGGCTTGTTCGGTAAATTTTTTATCCGTGCTGGCTATCTGCCCCTACTGGTTGAGACTTGACCCATGATAAGGGCTTGTAATCTAAGCGGTAACCTTGTCTTTTGCTTCGTAATGAAGCACTTTTACCAGCCACAACCTATCTCCTCCCTCTATGCCGCCCTTCCTTTTGATCTTTCATCAACTTACTCCACCAATCATTTAGAGTGGGTTGGTGTGCTGAGAGTAGGCTGAGGACATGATAGTTGCGAACGTGAGGACGGGTGTCTCCTTCCTTTCTCCCCTTAAGGGGAAGCCAATAGTAGATCAACTGGAGTCCTTGAGACCTTAGAAAAGTTAAAGGAAGTTGTTGGGATCCTGCGACCACCGTCCAGGCGTGAGTGTTTTACTTTTTAAGTTGGCCTTGGAGGAGATTTTCTCTCTCAACCGAGGAGATTTTTGTATTACTTGTACTTGTATTCCCCTGTTGATTAATGAAAATAAACTTCATTTACTTTTGGCTCCTTTATTTATCTCTGTTTTTTCCTCTTTGCTACTGCAAGTATACTTCAAGTAGATAAAGTTATATTTCTCCTCAGTCGAGCTTTGACTTGGTCCAGATGAGTCCTTCATCCTGAGCTACGTAATCATTCAATTATTAAGCTGAGTGTTGTATTCTTACTAACTTTTATTGGCCCAATCTTATGATCCTGAGCTGGAGTGGGTCTTAAAAGGCCTTGATCTTTTTTGGACTTGATCTTATCAACAAGTTGCCCCCTTTGTAGGTCGGGGGTCTTACAGGTCTATCATGACCTTTATGAAGCCTTCGAGCATGTTCCCATTTGGGACGTCTAGTCGGGTGAATCTTTCTTACAGTGGGGGTTTACCTTTTGATATTTAGTCGAGCATGATTTCCTCTAGCTGAGCTTTTTAATGTCAAACGAAGCAGATTGAACTTCGTCCATTTTTTGCCAGGGGACCTTCCCTTTGTTACCTATCTAGGTGTCCTTGTTCTGGATAAATCTTTGAGCTGAAGTGCTCATCAGAGGGCCTTATCCCTCCTTACGAGCTATAATGCTCAATAGATATCCTTACCCACGGTGACGAGATTGAATCTGTCAAGCCTTTCCCTTAGCTCTGTCTAAAGGGCATGAGTGCCCTATAATTCTTGCATTCCTTGCTGTCTAGCCAGGTGTGCCTACTCTGGCTAGACCTTTCATCCCGTCTATGAGCTAGATGGTCAGCATACATCACTTTTCAATATCTAGCCAAGTGTGTTTGTTCTAGCTAGATCCTTAATCCTGTCTGCGAGCTGAGGTGCTCGGTAGATATCACTTTGTCGATATCTAGCCAGGCTTGCCTGCTCTGGCTAGATCCTTGATCTCCTCTGTGAACTGAGGTACTCGACATATATCACTTGTCGATATCTAGCCTGACGTGCCTGCTCTGGCTAGATCATTGATTTTGTCTATGAGCTGAGGTGCATAGTAAATGCCACTTGTAAATATCTAGCAAGGTGTCCCTTCTTTGGCTAGATCATCGATCTCGTCTGTAAGATGAGGTGCTCGACATATATCACTTTTCCATATCCAGCCAACGTGCTTTCACTCGCTAGATCCTTAATCCATTATGCTAGCTGAGGTGCTCGACAGACATGACTTTATCTATATCTAGCCAGGCTTGCCTACTCTAGCTAGACCATTGATCCAGTCTGTTAGTTGAGGTGATGAGCATACATCACTTGTTAATATCTAGCCAGAAGTGCCTGCTCTGGGTAGATCATTGATCCGTTCTGTGACCTGAGGTGCTCGACATACTTCACTTATTGATATCTAGCTAGGCATGCCTGCTCTAGCTAGACCCTTGAATTCGTCTACGAGCATAAGTGCTCGGCATCCATTTTTCCTTGATGTCTAGCCAGACATTCCTACTCCTGACTACACCCTTGAATCCGTCTACGAGCATGACTGCTCGGCAGATATCTTTCCTCGATGTCTAGCGAGGCGTGCCTGCTCTGACTATGCCCTTGAATCTCATATACAAGCATGAGTGGTCGGCATACATCTTTCCTCGATGTCTTGATGTCTTAGACAGGAGTGCTTGCTTTAGCTAGACCATTGAATCCCGTTTGACGAGTTGGGGTGCTCAGCATACATCTTTCCTCGATGTCTAGCCAAACGTGGCCGCTCTTGCTAGACTATTCAATCTCGTCTGACGAGCTAGGGTGCTCGACAGACATCACTTTTCATCTTGATCCCGACTGGTCGGCTGATGCACCTCACCAATCATCACATTTCATTTAATCTTGATCGATGGGCTATCGCACCTCACCAGTCATCATTTTTGGTTTGATCTTGACCGGTGGGTTGAAGCACCTCACCAATAGTAACTTTTTATTTAATCTCGACTGGTGTCCTGGAGCACTTCACCAGTCATAACGTTTTATTTAATCCCGACTGGTGGGCTAGAGCACCTCACCAGTCATCACTTTATGATCCTACGTCGCACGTTGTGGACGATTCGATACTTAGAGACTTGTAGGATAGCCAGATAATCATTAGCAAATTCCATGCAACATATTCTATTTTTCATTGAAGTAGAATTGCTCGAAAAGGCCCTTACGAGATGTTAATCTTAAATGAAGAGAGAGAAAAAGACATCTTATTTGATAACTGCCGGTCTGATCTTTGTCGTTCGCTACACCAAGGTGGGGGTCGAAGAAAACTAAGCTTCTATTTCTCGGGCACTTGGCCCTTCATCTCTTGTCAGAGCGTCTCCTTGTCTAAGCTTCTTCTTCACCTTAGTGGTGAGACACATTGAGCCTCGCACTCTACTCGAGAGTGAGCGTTAATATATCCCAAGTTTTCTTCTTTGGCGGTCCTATGGAAGTACACCCAACCATCCTGGCTTTTCAATTTCCTTCTTAGGGCTACTCGTCAGGTAGTACGCCAGTCTGGGGCTCCTTTGTCCCTGTTGTTCTAGCCAACTTATGTGAAGATCATGACCTCATCAAAAGGTGGTGTGAAGAGTTTGGTAACTGTTTTTACCCACTCACTAGGGGTTTCATGTCCTGATGCGGCTTGTGAGCCCGTGTTCTAAGTTGGACATAATCCTCATCCTTCTAGTTTACCTATTGTGTGATGCGGGGGCTAAGGGCCACGTGGCCTGGGCTTACATTTCATCCATGAGGGAGAACTGATGCAAGCCTCTGTATTTCAATTGGGACTAATCATTGGCCCATTCAATCATGTCATATGGTTTCCTCATGGTGGTCAAAGGGATACCAAAAGCCAGGATGGGAGGCAGCCCACTAATACCTCTACAGTTGTTTGTATATTTCCCCCAAGGGTTCCACAAAGGATTTTACCTTATGTTCTCCTCCTTCGCTCTTCGGGGATGGTCTCGGCCAGAATCTTACGAAGAGGCACTCGGTGTTCTGAAATCGGGCTTTAGTGGGGCCTCGACTTCCCTTGGGGGCGATCATCTACGTGCAAGAGAACGTCATGACTTGAGCAGTGGCTGGTACACCTTTCCTCTTTCTTCGGGTTGTATCAGAGGTTACAACCAACTTATCATTCTTCCTTTTTTGGGTAGTCATGTGGATGGTAACGAGTGCCTTTCCCGATGGAGGGATGGGTGAATCTTCCCTTTCATCCCGGACTTCGTCGGTGTAGGATATCGGACCCATTTTCTTTATACATGTGAGGCGGGGATGGCTTTACAATCATCCCCATAGACAACGCAAACTATTTTAGCCAAAATCTTCAGCAGCACAGATGTCAGTATCTCTTGTCAAAAACTATTTTAGCTAAAAACTTCTAGGAAGACCTATGACAATGATGTCGTACGCGATCTTCCTCTCTGTCAAACGTTCTTTTCTTCATGGATGGGTTCCTCCCGACCCTAAGATCTGCTAAACACAGACAAAGAACTATTGAAGTGATGAACCGGGGAGTGGTTGCCCCGCCTACAGGCCTCTAATGCCTAAGTCAGTAGATGATCGATATTCTAGCATAATTTTCTTGGGGGAGAGAAGACATACCTCTTTTGACGATAAGAGGAAGTATATCTGAGTTCTCAAGGCCATTGGTAGCGTGTCGAATAAGCCTTTCTAGAGGCATGTTGAAAAATCTTTGTGGGACATGAAATCTGTCTTTCATGGCACTGATTGGATGGAAAAGAAATGACATTTACATAAATCTAGTAGATATTAAACGTTGATGTGTCTATGAGATGACTAAACGGAGACTATCATATCATTCTGCCGTAGCGATTAGACCGGTTGGGTGCTCGGGATTAGGAGGGAGTGCCACCTTGGTCGTCGCCTTCGGCGGGTAATGATGACTTTGCGCTCAGGTCGACGTAGCTTTCCTTGCGCTCTTATTCCTAGTTTTCCATGAGCACGGGTCTTGTGCGTCCCGAGCTCCATAGGGGCCGACTATTCAAAGTTGGTTTCACTCCTTTCTTAGTGTAAGGAGTTTCCCATCGTGACATGACACGTGTCGTTGTGTCATTGAGGGTTGGAAAAACGCCTATAAAAGGTTAATTTGTCAAATCATTTTAATGAGTCATAAAACATCAGCATATAAATGATCGACACATCACTTGATTACTTAAAATTTGATCAATTATTTGGTCACCCTAAAATTATTCTTTAAAAATACGAGTTTTTTAGATGTGAATCTAAAATTTTATAAATACTTTTAATATATTTCAATTTTCAATATAATTGTTTTTGGTGAAGTATTGGTCTTGTATTGGTGTATTTTTTTTCCTTATTTTTAATAAATTTAACTTACCGAAAAATTAAGAAATAAAGTATTGTGAATATAAACAACAATGCATTTCAATCGCATTCCAAGAAATGAAGAGATAAGTATCTGAAAGAGATTCAATGATACTAATTATTTAATTTTCAAAAAGGCTTAAAAAGTAGTATATTTTAAGGTCTCTAATTTCTATATGATTTTAAAAAATAGCATACAACTTTCACTATATTTTCTTAGTAGATAGACATAAGTTATTTTCTTTACGTGTAAGTTTAGTAACAAAATAGCCATTTAGTTAAGTGGTAATGAGGTGACACCATGCCCATTGTACAAAGATCTAACTCTATATTTTCTTGTTCATTGTGCCTTGAGTTTGCCCTCTGGTAGTCTCTGGTTTAAGCATGTCCAATATCCATGGCCATTGAGATTAGCCTAAGGGTGATTCGGTTCGAGCATTGCCCAAACCATATACCTCCGTTGCCGAATAATATACTAACAAACTAAATCAAACTTTTCATGCATATTTGTCATGAACTAAGTAAAATAGGAACATAATATTTTCTTTTTCTTTTTTCAATACTCAAATTTAGTTGTAAATTTTTTTTTCTTATATCCAATTGTTTAAAAGATATTATTTATGTCAAATTCAACAATATTAAATTATATTTTTCTAATAATCCTAATGATTGTCATAGAATATAATTAAGAAATAGTCATGGTTATCGTAAAAATAATTTCCATTAATTATTTAATAAGTAATTTCATTACTTGATAGCATTTAATGTTAAAGTAAAACATAATTTAATGATTTTTAAGAAAGAATGAAAATAAAATATCTCAATTTTAACATACTAAATGATTATGTTATTTATATGTTAATTAATTTCATAAATTAATTGACTAAGTTCTTATAATATAATACATGATAAAAAGACATTCCTACTATCTCATGTTTACAAAATGTGTAATAATTTAAAATTTCATAATTTAGACTAGGTAATATAATCCTATTATTTTTACTCGTCTAACTAATATTCATAAAGATGAAACGGGGACACTGTATCAATAACTTCAAGCTCCGATAAAATTGATAATTAATTAAGTTATTTAATTAATATATCATTTTAGTAATTATAAAATTATTCCACTATAAACTTGGAATTGCATTCACGAAGTTATAGTTACTCAAATAATTGAATAGTCTAGTAATATATTCACTACATATTGATCAATCTTTCATAAATAGTTTATAATTAGAGCTAGTTAAATAATCTGTTAACCTCTCTAATTACTTTTTTATCCTCGAGTTCCATTGATTCTCTAATAAATGATAAGTTTATGATCTTATCATGCATATACAAGCATGATTAAATGAAAAAAATATTATGTTTATATATTATAGGGCATTAACCCAACAATGAAGTTTCTAGATAATGTGCTTATGGGGTATTAACCCCAACAACCTACTCATGGGCTCTCCTAACTCTTTATTGATGCCAATTGTCCCTTTGGCCATTTCTATGCATGGTCAAATGCGGTGTCTACAACTTCCTGTATATGTTGATTATTCCGTCAGGAAGGGAAGGGTCGACAAAGATAGTAGACACTTAGCCATATTGATTACTTAGACGTTGTATTGTCTAAGCGACTAGCAATGCGTGGCTATCTATCCTAAGCATGATAAATAGTGAATGCCACATCTATACCATTAAACTTGCTCGATATTGATGGTTTGTATGTTAGTCGATAGTCCAGAATCGATGACATAGTTGGGTGATTATATTTTTGTCACCCATAATGCGAGTTAACCACCTCCACGATCCAAAATGCATAGCTGAAGATCCTTCTGCACCATTAAGCCGGTCTGCCTAACGTCTCTCATGTCATCAAGTCACCATGACTATGGACGACCATACCCGACCTCTAAGGGTGCAAGTGAAACTGCAAAAATTGAAAAAATTGATCGAACTAAACTGAACCGTAACAGTTCGGTCGGTTGGGAGATTACAGACGGATCTGTTCGGTTTGTAAGTAAGTAAAACAACAAGGTTCAATTTGATTTACAGTCTCTATTCTGAAACCGTACCGAACCAAACCAAATTGAACCGTAGTATACATATATAAAAAAATTTATACAAACCCTAGTTGTTCCTACTCTCTTAGTTTACCCATCTTTCTCACCCTCTCAGTTCGCCCCCAATCTCTCACAGCCTCTCAGTTTGCCCCTGCCATCTCTCTCAACCTCTCAGTTCGTCGTCCTCCACTTCCCTCAGCCTCTCAGTTCGCTGCCCGCCATCTCTCTCAACCTCTTAGTTCGCTGCTCGACATCTCTCTCAACCTCTCAGTTCACCCCCTCTCTCTATGCCTCTCAGTTTTCCCCCTCTCTACCTCTCAGTTCGCCTCCCTCCCTCCCTCCCTCTCTCTAGTACATATATGATAGTTCATGCTTAACAGACTTCATTTTCTCCCTCCCTTTGTGCCAAAAATCTCTCGATGCCTCTTGCCTCCTCTGAAACCTTGTTATCGCTCAGCTATGTCACTGGAACTCCTCGTTCTATCTCGCTTAGCTATGAAGATTTGTCATTCATCCCTATCTGAGACCTAGTTTTGTGAGTTCAAAGTTTTGTTATATTTTTTTAATACTCTATTTTATTCCGTCTCAAAGTTTAGGATTTAGTTTTAGATTTCAAATGTCCATGAACAGGTAAAAAGTGCGCTGCCACGTGGGTAAAGGGACCTACCCAAGACCCGCGAAAAATGTCAGAAAAGAAGAAACGGGTGGGAGACTGAAATCATGAGATATTCATAAACGAGGATCATTACTTCAAGAATGAAACTCATCTTATATTTACTATTTTAATCAAATCTATGCAATTAAGAAAGTTTATATAAGCCAATGTATTCAATAAAATAAGGGATATTTTTTAAGGCGATCCAGACAGATATGACACAAGGCATTTAGTTCTTACAATGTTTTATTATCACCATTTCCCTCTGCCTCATTAATGCTCACTTAACTTTATCTTTCAATGATCTTCCCTTAATATAGAATAGGATAGGAAAAATCCTTCACATTTTGATATTTTCATTGAGAATCTGAGAAAAACGCTCAAGAGACCTACAATACAAAACCATAAATATTCCTAAAACCAGATCTAACACGGCTCTAAATGGAGACAACATGCCCAGAAATGAAGATGAGCATGCAGATCAACTGACCCCACCCACGAACATGCTCCAAGAAGGAATTAATACAAAGATGCATGGCAGAATGTACAAGAGCAAATTAGCACGCTCCAATAGGAACTCGAAAAAACGGGACCAGTGATCAGCTAACGGGTGAATGATGATGAACAAGAAACCCACTTTGAGGGCAACCAATGAGACGAAAGGCAAGGGGACCGCAAGAATGATAGAAACATACGACAACAAGAAGAAGTCCAATCATAAAATTTTGTGAAGAAAACTACGGGAGAGGTTCGACATTCCCAATTCATGTCAAAAGAAGCGATCGAGTAGTTGTTCGGTCAAAAGATGATGGAGATAAGGAATCTCGGGAGTACGGGAAAAAATGACATTGAGTCTCTTATCAAGACACCATTGAGCCTAGATGTTCTAGCAACACCTGTATCAAAAAAATTAGTTGCGCCCAGGTTCAAATGATACGAAGGGAAGTCTAATCCTGTAGACCATCTTCGATGATTTAGACAAGACATGGCGTTGTACCAACACAATGATAAACTGATATGTAAAATGTTCCCTACTAGTTTAGACGGGATGACTTTGAAATGGTACCACTCCATATCAATGCACTCAATCACAAACTTTTCTATTATGTCCTCTGTTTTTATATAACAGTATTTAACATACTATACCATCATGGAAGACTCATAACATCTAATGATGATCTCAACCAAGGAGAGGAGTCTCTGCAGGAGTACACTCACTGCTTTTAAAACAAAATGGTCAAGGTCAAGACTGTGACGATCGGTTCCCCGAATGGCCTTCCGACGATGTCTGGACACAGAGTCACCCTTCTTTAAGGACCTGTTCAAAGTGAATCCCCTTTCCATGGCAGAGGTTTTCCAACGGGCGCGAGCCTATACTATATTAGAAGAAGAGAAGAGGAGTATGCGAAGAACGGTTAAACGGAAGGAAGAAGAATCACGAAAGCGGGAAAAAAGCTTACGACCTGAAGGAAGAAATCATGACGAAACGGAAAGAGCGGATGGGAAGAAATTCCAACAAAACAGGAATACCCACTGGAGATAAGATTTTGACAGAACCCACTCGAGGGACGAGGTCTACACACTGTTGACCATCCCGGTCAACCATATACTAGAGACAATCAAAGACAAATCTTGGCTGAAAAGACCTTCCTCCATACACTAACGAATCTAGCTACAAAGATAAAGACAAATACTTCTCCTATCATAAGAGCAACAAACATTACACGCGATATTGTTTCCAGCTCAAAGACTATATTGAGCAGCTGATCATAGAAGGATACCTTAGCCAATTTATGAAAAGAGATTAACAAAAACATGAGATTGAGAAAGATAGCTAAGAAGAAGATGGTTGGGATAACGGGAAACGACCCTTCCGCATCGTCGACACGATTATAGCATTAACCAAGCAAGAATGAACAACAACAAAGGAAAGGAAGATATACATCAAGCGACCAATATTAGAAAGTCATCAGCAAAAGCCCTCAAGCAACAATGGGGACTCGCCGCTAGTGTTCGGCAACTCCAATCTAGAACACGACGAACACCAGAATGATGCCCTCGTCATTTCGACTCAAGTCGGCAACTGCTTGTTAAGAAGGGTTTTGGTAGATGATGGAAGCGCAATGAACATCTTATATCGGGAGATCATTGAGAAAATGTCCATGGGAGGTCCAAATTACCAGGAACATCACACCCGTTGATTGGTTTCAACGGAGCCATCAGCTACTCAGAAGGAACCCTAATACTCCCGGTGAGCGCAGACCCGTTTAACTATATGAGCGAATTCATGGTACAAGGAAGAACTTCCTCGTATAACGCAATCATAGTAAGGACCTAGCTCCACAAAATGAAGGTTGTACTCTCAACATTCTACAAATTATTGCAATACCCGTCCACAGATGGAGTGAAAATCATAAAAGGTGACCAGGTCGTGGCTCCTATCTATTCAGTAATCGCTTTAGAATCTGCAAAGAAAAGTGACTACAAAAAATGCTGAAAGACCCATGAACCTATAGCAAATATAGGGAGATGGGCAAGATGACGCAAGGTACGAGGTGGGAGAGGAAACGAAATCAATATGCTTAGAGGAATGAACCCAAAAAATAACAAACGTTGGTACCCGTCTCGAAGAAAATGAGAAAAAGAAGTTGATATCCTAAGGGAAAACAAAGATATGTTTGTAGCGGCGGCGTAAGAAATGCTTGTCATCCCAAAAGAGATCATCTGTCACATGTTGAACACTGATCCCACTATGAAATAAAAAAAGAGTAGCCTCACCCCTGAATAGAACCAAGTGATCAAAAAGGAGGTTGAGAAGCTTTTAGCAGTAGATTTCATAAGAGAACTGAACTACCTCAAATGGCTCGCTAACGTAGTAATGGTACGAAATAAGAATGGAAAGTGGAGAATCTGCGTCAACTTCAGTGACCTAAATAAAGCATGCCTGAAAGATGAATACTCGCTGCCAAGGATAGATCAAATTGTGGATGCCACTTCTAGGCATGTACTGTTCAGCTTCATGGATGCTTACTCAGGTTACAATCAAGTGAAAATATTCCAACTCGATCAGGAAAAGACTTCCTTCATTACTGAATACGGTGTCCATTGCTACAAAGTCATGTCCTTTGGTCTAAAGAATGTAGGTGCAACTTACCGAAGGCTGGTGAACAAAGTCTTCCACGAGCAAATTGGAAGGAATATGGAAGTCTACGTTGATAACATGCTGGTCAAAAGTAAGAAGCGGGAGCACCACATTCAATTCCTCAGACATCTAATTACACAATGAGAAATCAAAATAAACCCGGACCAAGCAAAGGTGATTGTAAAAATGAGATCCTCGCGGAACCTCAAAGAAATCAGAGGGTGAACGAGAAGATTGGCCACCCTGAATAGGTTCATCTCCAAGTTAACGGCCAGTTGCAAACCTTCCTTTGAAAGATTGTAGAAAAACTCTGCGAGCAGTTGGAATGACATTTGTGAAAAAGCCTTTACCAAAATTAAGGAGTACACGACTACCCCCTTACTCTCCAAACCTATTTCCGGCGAGCAACTTCTATTGTACGTAGTCGTCTCAGCGGGGCCACTTAGTGCAGTACTCATCAAAGAAGAACAAAGGACATAGAAAATCGTATACTTTATAAGTAAAAGTCTTATAACAGCACAAACAAGATATAAACGAATGGAGAAACTAGTACTGGAAGTTATAATTGTAGCATGGAAGCTAAGGCCCTACTTCCAAGCCAACAGCATCAAATTATTGACCGATTCCCCCATTAAAAGCCTTCTACACTCGATGGAGGCAAACAAGAGTATAGAAAAATGGTCAATTGAATTGCACCAATATGACATTAGTTACGAGCATCGAGCTTCAATAATAGGACATGCATTAGTGGATTTTGTAGCCGACTTCACGGGAGGGGAGGTTGAACATGAAGCCCACCAAAATGGAGAAAATGTAACTTGGATGCTCTTTGTATATGGTGCCTCAAACAGTAGAGGAGACGAAGTAGGGGTGGTGGCACAAACTCCTTTCGGGAAAATATTGGAGCACTTCATCTCCTTCGAATTTAGTGCATCAAATAATGAAGCGACGTATGAAGCACTAATCGCAGGAGTATGACTGCTTTAGGAATATGAGGTAACTAAGGTTAATATTTTCTACGATTCCATGTTAATCGTAAGATAGGTCACGGTGGAATATATAGCAAAAGATGAACGAATGATAAAATACCTATAAAGGGTGAAAAATCTCCTTAGTACGCTAAAAGATTATGAAATCCAGCAAATTATGAGAACTGAGAACGGGCATGTTGATGCCCTAGAAAACCTAGGATCTTCATTACACTTCCCTTACAAAAGGAACGTCCCCGAAGAAGTTCTGAAAGAACCAGTTGAACGGGAGCCCAGTTGGCAGGACAACATAGTCCGGTTACTTAAAGAAAAAATGGTTCCTAAAGACAAACTACTTGCCAAAACGACGCAACAATGGAGTACCAGATACACGATGATTAACGAGTATTATATAAGAAAATATTTACAGGACCATACCTGAAATGCCTACGAAAAAAAGAAGCTCAGTATGTGCTAGCGGAAATTCATGAGGGTATATGTAAAAACCACACTGGGGGCATATCACTACCCAATAAATTCATAAATGAAGGATACTACTAGCCCCAAATGCACCAAGATGCCAAACAATATGCAAAAAGGTGTGACAAGTGTCAACGTTTCATGCCCGTAGCAAAAATGGCCTTAGGGGAACTCAAAACTGTGGCTAGTCCTTGGTCGTTCATGAAATGGGCCTTAGACATTGTTGGACCACTCCCCATGGCACCTTCCCAAAACATTTTTTATTGGTTGCAACGCACTATTTCACTAAGTGGATTGAGGCTGAAACCTTTGCCAGAATTCATGAAGAAGAAGTAAAAGGGTTCCTATGGAAGAACTTGGTGTACAGGTATCGGATCCCTCAGATCTTGGTATCTGACAACAGACCCCCCTCAACCGATCGGACATGCCAATGACCAATACCGACTTATTTCCCTGGGACAACTAATCAAAATGAATACGACTTGATTCCCTTATTTTTGTTTGACCAGCCTCTCTTATTTCTATAAGCAAACTCCTTCCGGTTGTCTAGTCCCTAAGCGGCTCTCGATTTTTTAGCATAGTTCACCGCGAACTTGGTAAGGACATTTTATAAAGATTTGAAAATCATAAATCGCTTCTCTACACATTACTACCCACAGGGGAATGGGCAAGCATAAAGATCAAACTGAGTCATACTTGATAACCTGAAAAAATGACTAGAATCCGCAAAAGAAAAATGGGTAGAAGAACTACCCGTAGTCTAATGGGCATACAGAATGACCCCGAGAGAAACTATGGGAAAACCCCCATTTGCATTAATATACGGAGCAAAAGCGGTCATTCCCGTAGAAATGGGAAACCCTACTATCAGATCTGAGCTAAATGAAAAACAAAACGGAGAGCTCCTAAAAAATTATCTCGATGAGCTAGAGTGAAAAAGAGAAGCGGCCCTGATCAGAATGGCCCGTTATAATCAGGAAAGGAGATCTTATTTTCAGAACAAAGTAAGGAAACAAGAATTTCAAACAGGAGAACTAGTCCTCAGAAAAATCTTCCAAATGGAAGGGAAGCTCGGACCAACATGAGATAGACCGTACATCATCCGTAAAATAGGAGGAAATAGTTATTACCATTTAGACATACAAAAGGAACGGAATTACAGAAACCATGTAGCGGAATTCATCTGAAAAAATATTTTGTGTAAATAGTGTAAAAGATCCATTATAATGAGACATCTTCCCGAGGCTTTTTCCGTAAAGGCTTCCCACGTAAATATAGTGGCGTCAAATTTATCTCCTCAACACTACTCTCAGAAGGAGCTAGGGTACTAAAAAGTCCTTGGGAGGGGCAGTTTATAAGTCCTACTCCAAGAAGGAACTAAAGACATTAAAAAGTCCTTGGGAGGAGCAGTTCATACGTCATACTCTCAGAAGGAACTAAGGGCATTAAGAAGTCCTTGGAAGGGGTAGTTCATCAGTCCTACTCCCAGAAGTAACTAAGGGTAGCTCATAAGTCATACTCTTAGAAGGAACTAATAGCATTAACTGAAGGAGAAATCATAGGAGCATGTGACTCCAATGAAACCCGCTTGCAATAAACAAAAGGGAAGTTCCAACCCCAACAATATGAAAAGTAGAAATGGACAAAACATGTGGACGCACTCTTGCCTTAATATTTCTTGAAATAAACTTCCGGGTACTTAAGTGACTAAGTAGTCTATAACTTTACTTGAATAAAACCCACTAAAAGGAGAAAATACCATTTATTACTTGTGTAGATTTACTAAAAATTTTACTGAGGAAAGGAGCCACTTCATTAAAAAATGAGAAAGTTACAAGGAAATTCCTAAAGAAAAAAGTACATGACAAATGAAAAAGGCAAGAGAAAAGGAAAAGGATGCTAATTCTCCACGGGAAGCTCAACCTCGGGATCAATGGGCTCGTCAGGAAGGGGGACAGCGGCATAGGGGGAGGCTTATCAGTCTTGGCATCGTGATAACCCACCGTGTAGGCCATTTTCTCATACTCATTAATCATGGCCTGATACTCAGCCGTAAGACCAACCTCCCGATCACTTGACTTAGCCAACATGTCCTCGGCCTCAGCCAATCTTGTCTCAACAATAAACAATTTCTTCCCACTTATATCGACGGACCTCTTTGCTTCCCACAAAGACCACTCGAGCTTCGACTGCTTAGCCATGGTCGCTTCAAGTTCGAAAGTCAAACAGGAATTAACTCGTTGATGGTCAGCCTCCACCTTCTTGAGATCATCCCGTTCAGAGGTAACAACACCATAAGCTTTGGTGGTCTCCATCACCTTTTTCCTACAATTGGCTACATCCTCCTCTGTAACATGAATATTTTCATGTAGCCCGTTGTGGTAAGTCACGGCCTGTTCAAAAAGAGTTAGCCAAATTTAGGAAAAGATTTGCCTAGGAAAGACAAGAAGCAAAATACCTGCATCAGCGCATGACTCAGGTTGATGACATTTTCATGAATAGACAGTTGGCGGAGTACGGGAGCATCCACCTCATATATCATCCCCTTCACGACCACATATGAAAAATGGGAATCCATAAAAGCTAACATCAGCAAGAACCGACGGAGCCGCAGGGTATCACTGTCACGGCAAGACATTCATCTCTTCATATAGATGTGGAGAGCCAGAGGGAGGGGAGACTAGTTTATTCATAGGCGAGAGGGGGAACGTGACAGTCTCCCCTATAGTAAGAGAAACCTCATACGAAATGAGGAGATCAATAATGGGGGCAGGAAGGTCAGGGACGGGGGGAGTAACATCCCCTGAAGCAAGAACGGAAGAGCTAACATTCCCCATTTTTTTATGCTTACCCTCACCAGGTACTCCCCATAAATTTCTCCTCAGACACTTAGATATCTCAAGCTCATTGTACGTAAAGTCAAAAATCACGTCTTGATCCTCTGCCTCTTTCCGAGCAGCTTCCTGTTAAGCCTTACGCACTATTTCATCCTGGTCAAACCCCTCCCCTTCTCGTTCTGATTCTAAAGTGTTAGAAGAGCTTGACCAAATGACTTGATGGAAGGCGGGAACGGGGATCGCAACAGGAATAGCCTGAGGAACTTTTGTTGTAGAAGATGATGCGGCAACAGTTCAGCAACGGGAATGGGCGTGACCGCAACTTCGTCTCTCTCCTTGGGTCGAGAAGATCCTTCTAGTCCCGCTTTAGATACTTATAGTCAACACGGAGTAAAGCGGCAACTTCTTTCAAGGTGAAGGATCTCTTGTTTAGATTCTTATCTAAAGAAAAACAACAGAGGTTGAAACTTAGAAAAGATAAACTCAAATAAATAAAAATAATAAAGTATAACACTAGCATAAAGATAAAAGTAAAGGAGGGTTTCAGCAACTTATTGAACTCTCCCTAGATCCAGGGAACGACCAAGAGACTGTCACCATTCCAGTTTCCACCTACAAGGAGCGTACCCTCCTCCCAACCTTTATCCCCACTAGGGAGGTCAGTAACTAGTCCTCCCCGCTTCTCACTCACGCGAGGAGCCAAGTAATAGGACAGTTCATGCCTTTTCACTATGTACATGACGTGGATTTCATCCACCTCTATATTTAAATTATGCCTCCTATTGAGGGCTTCAATCCCTAGAAGAACCCTATAAGCACTAGGGGTATATTGGGAATGGGCGAGGTTGAAAGTGCAAAAGAACTCTTGGAAAATAAGAGAGAATAGAAGCTTTAAACCTAATGTTATATACATTGGGGCTAAAGAAATTTGGTAGGAAGGATTATAAGGGGAAGATTTAGGTATTCCTTCCCCAAAACCACAAACTACATCTGGCAAGAAGACGTTTGTGTGAAGGGCAAGAAAGCGGTTAAATTCGTTCGTATTTCTAACTAAGGGAACAATCACCTTAAATGGGTGTTCCTCCATTACTACCAGAGAAGGATGTAAAATAGAAAAAATGAGAAAAAAAATAGGTAACAAAGACTAAGAGGGGAAGAAGGAAAACTTACAGAAGGCATGAATGAGCATGAGAAAAAAAGAAATGAGGGAAACCTAGGTGATATAGGCTATGGACGCAAAAAACAAGTTAAAAAATGTTTAATGGATAGGCAGATGAAAAGACACTGATTCTAAAAAGAGGGAAAGGAAAACGACAGATGCATAGTGACGAGACACAACGTAATAATTACTATCAGTCCACATAATACGGGTGAGCCAATGACAACACGACAGTTGGAGAAGAGAAAATCTAACGGGTCAAAAACACGCATGACATAAGAATAATAAAACAAAGCAAAGCACATGGGGAATTAAAAAATGAAGCCTAAAAGCACACGTGTCGTGATAGGATAAAATGACATTAAGAATAATAAAATTTCTAAGGAGCGTGTCAGTAACCCCAGAAATGAGGCAATGATGGTACATCATCTCATTATTTAAAAACTTATGACTTTTTCTTTTGCAACATTTAATATTTTGCAAAATAAAAGAAGATCATAAATTGATGAAAGTGAATCAAGAATAGCCGTTCTCCTAAAATGGGATGCGTGCTGAGAGCATTCATTGCACATCGACGAAGCTTCATCGAAGAGCAATAGGGTAAATGAACAGGTAAAAAGTGCACTGCCGCGTGGGTAAAGGGACCTACCCAAGATTTGTGGAAAATGTCAGAAAAGTAAAAATGGGTGGGGGACTGAAGTCGCAAGATATTCATAAACGGGGATCATCATTTCGAGAACGGGGGATCATCACCTCAAGACGGGACTCATCTCGAGAACGGGAATCATCACTTCAAGAACGGGAACCAACATTTCAAGAATGGGGTCATCATCTCAAGGACGGGACAGAACATCAGAACGAAAAAAGGTTTGAACCGATAATCAAGTGACTGTGATTAATTAGGTAATCTGGGTGACCCGGATAAGACAGATTGACAGGCTACCAAGTGGCTCTGGCTGATTGGCTCAGAACCACAGAGAATCATCAAGTGGCAGTGATTGATGGGCGGCTGAGTGAGACAGATAAAAATAAGAAAGAGAAAGAAACACATATCGAGTAGAGATGATCCACACGAACATGTGTTGTACCTAGGCTTAATGAGTGCCTCGTCTTATATTTACTATTTTAATCAAATCTATGCAACTCAAAAAGTTTATATAAGGTCAATATATTCAATAAAATATGAGAGATTTTTTAAGGCAATCCAGACAGATATGACACAGATCATTTACTTCTTATAATTTCAGACTATCATCATTTCCCTCTACCTCATTAATACTCACTTAAGTTTATCCTTCAATGATCTTCCCTTAATCTTAAACAAGACAGGAAAAATCCTTTGCAGTCCAAATACTTGTGATTTGTATGTGTAGAAACATAATATTTTCTCTTTTTTTAAAAGAGTTGGCATTTTCTAGTTATTTTTATGTGTAGAAATGAATATTCTCTTTTGTTTGTTATAAGATTTGGCAATTTTCTTGTAATTTTTGTATGTGTAAATGGAGTTTTTATATTTTCTATAAGATTTTGGCATTTTCTAGTTTTCTTACACGGATTGATTCTGGGTGATTATCTTTCTGATTGTTGCTTTGATATGTTATGTATCTTTATCACCCCAATTTTCTTCACTGTTTCATATCGGTGTGGTATGATTTTTCTTGATTTTTTCAGCTCGGTTCGGTACGGTTCATGTGCACAAGCCGGTTCAATTCGAGACCTCAATATCACTTAGAATCTCTTGCTTAGATGACCCATTCCACTATCACTAAGAACTTTCTTAAGTGATTCTCAATCTCTCGTTTGGCTACTCTAACTAGAATGGTCTCAAGGTTGCCAGACCGATTCGATCATGAGCATTATACCTGGCCTAGGAGAAGTCTTCCCTTGTCGATCAGGATTGAGTATCTCAAAGAGTCACTCCTACCTAAGAAAAGTTAAAAGCTATGCTTTGTAACCTTAGGTTCCCGTTTGACTTTCCTTAGGTGTTGTTGACTTTATCGGGTTTCGTAACTATTTTTAGTGTTGTTGATCTATTAGGGTACTTTTATTCGCCTAAAGTCTTCCTTGAACCTGGTCTGATATGCATTTGACCATTTAATGCTATATCCACAACGGTCATAAACTATGACCCCATCTAGATGTTATACCAATCTGACCATTAATATTGTCTGACTTACTGGTGCTCTTATGATAGATTGTGGCAGAGCTTCCGTTCATTACTCGCCTGGTGCTATACTTGTCTATTTGGCGGGTTGTGGTTCAAGGTTAAGACCTCAGGAATGGATTGATATTATCATTTCGCCTCTAAGGCCTGAACCAAAAGGGGTCGAGAGTTTAAGTACATTAATGCATGTATAAACTTGGAGAGTGCAAAAACCGACCAAACTAAACTGGACTGAATTAAAAACGATCAGTTTGATTTGTTTTTAAGTTAATTATGATTGGTTCATTCTTTGTTTTTTTGTATTAGCAACTGATCTCCGGACCGTAATTCTTCGACTAATCCCAGAGATGTAGAGGCCTTCAGCTAGGAGTTTCCCGCAAGTGCACCATGTTTAAATTAAGGAATAAATCTCTAAATCGATGTCCACGAGATACTATGACCCTTGGTTCGAACCCCGTGACCTGGAGGGAGTAAAACCCCAAGAACACGGTGACCATTTACGCTACTCCTCGTGATTTCAGTTTGGTCTTAGGTTTAAAGAAATCAACTTTTCGGGTGGGTCTTAATTTTTGGACCAAACCGACGGGCCAAACTGTTTATCTTCCTACATATATATATATTTTCTCACAATCTCATTTCTCACATATCTTATTCTCTTTAATATTTAGTTTACATGTGTGTGGTTTAAATTATGAGTTTTTATTGTAATGCATGAAAAGCTTAAGAATTTTTGAAACATGTCTGATTAAATTCATTGATGGACGTAAAACCTGACCGAACTGACTAAATATTTCATGGTTTGATTGGTTCAGTTTATATGCACATAACCGATTAGTACCGTTCTCCTTATGGCAAACTCGTAAATTTCAATTCGATCTAATTTTTATACTAAAATTAGATCAAACCAATCATGCACATCCTAATGTAAAACATTTCATGCTTTTCCAAAGTTTCATTTTTGACATTATTTTTAATAAGAATTTTAGTTCATCTCATCATTACTATCTCAATTGTTTCTGCCACGCGGCAAAATCACGGCCATAAGCACATTACAGCCACAGCCAATTAATAGAGTGTACCTACTTCTCCCATTCAGCCAATAGAAACAAAGAGAAATCACAAATTTTCCTTGAATTGCCACATTTCACACATTTAGCATGTATCTTTATCTCTGTTTAATATTTAATTTAAGTTTAAATTGTTAGTTCTTATTATAATGTATGAAAAATTTAAAAAAATTAAACATTTTAGATTATATACATTGATGGACCGTAAAATCTGATCGAATCAACCAAATAGTTTACAATCCGGTCAGTTTAGTTTTTATATATCACTGATCGATACGATCCTTATTATGGTAAGTTCGTGAATTTCAGTTCGATCTAATTTACATGCAAAAATTGGACTGAAACGACAATGACACGCTGATATAAACCTATCATGCTTTCCAAAATTTCATTTTTGATATTATTTTTAATAACAAGATTTTAGTTTTTCATCTCATCGTTACTACCTCAATTGCTTCTGCCACGCGGCGAAATCACGGGCATCAACACAATTCAGAGAGTGTACCCCACTCCTCATTCAACCAATAGAAACAAGGAGAAATCAGTAAATAGTTTTACGGTCTGATCAGTTTAATTTATATACACATCACTGATCGATACGATCCTTATTATGATAAGTTCGTGAATTTATCTCATTTACATGCTAAAAATTAGACTGAACCAACAATGCACTGATATAAACCTATCATGCTTTCCAGAATTTCATTTTTGATATTAATTTTAATAATGAGATTTTAGTTTTTCATCTCATCATCACTACCTCAATTGCTTCTGCCACGCGGCGAAATCACGAGCATCAGCACAATTCAGAGAGTGTACCCCACTCCCCATTCAGCCAATAGAAACACGGAGAAATCACTAAATTTCCTTGAATTGCCACCATCCACTCCTCACTCTTCTCTGTTCTCTTTTCTAACAGATAACCCCAATGGCCTCCTCCACCCCTCTCCTCTCCCCCACCCCCACCACCACCACCACCTCTTCCTCCTCCTCTACAACCACCCACCAGTCCTTTCCCCTCTCCTCCAATCACTTCCTTAATTTCTTCTCCTCCAAACCCAACTCCACATTTCACAGACCAATCACTCGCCGCCTCGTCTCTTTCTCAACAAACAACTCCACCGTCACTCCTGCGTCCACCTCCAAAAAGCCCAACCAGGAAACCATATTCTTCGACGGCGGCGCTCACTACGGAGACCTTCTCGCCAATCTTCTTCTGGGTTTCACTCTTCTATGGCTGCCTTTAACTATTGCTGCTGTTTCCAGAGCCTTCTTCCTCCGGTACAGGTTCACGAACCTGCGGGTGACAGTAATTTCGGGACTGACAGGTCAGGACAGAAGTGATTTCTCCTACAGCGTGATCAAGGACGTTCAAGTGGTGCCACGTTTCATTGGTGAATGGGGTGACATTATCATAACCCTTAAGGATGGTACCAAGGTAGACCTAAGAAGTGTGCCTAAATTTAGAGAAATTGCAAAGTATTGTCTCTCAATGGCTGATAAGCCTGCTGTTCTGAAGGAAAGTGAACCTAAAGGGTTTTAGAGGTATTGTTGCAATTCAAATACATGTTTATTTTTCTGAAAAAACGGTATGTTTTCTTTTGATTTTCTTCTTGCTGTTGTGGTTGTGGTTGTGGTTGTGGTTGATTTTGTGCAGTGCGAAATTGGGTAACTATTTTTGCAAAATATGTTGGAATTAGATACTATTTACTATAATTTTTCTCCCGTGTAGATCACATAAAGGGCTGATTTGTTTATATTCTTTAACAATTATACTCTCTGCCATGTTTTAATTTTCTCTAGTCAAGTGAAGTTAGAAAAAAGATGAATGGATAAGTTTCCGCTTGCGCTAAATGTTGTTCATTTTTAATCATTACCTGGTGCAGTTGCTGTAGTACTTGTTATCAGAGAGTTATTGAGGAATTAGGATATCAATTGAGCTGTTCAAGTTTGACTATTTCTATGCTGTAGGAATGAATTGAACACAAACAATTAGGATGGAAAGGAAAGAAAATTATTAAGGATTGCATTTATATTGTTTGAAGTCTTTGAAACATGAAGAGGAAAATAATGGCAGGATTGGCTTTTACCATTGCACAAATCCTTCCTTTTCTCCTCTAATTTCTCTTACCTTTACTCTCTTTTCATTTCCTTTGTGATCAAAGCATACCTTAAAATTTAGCCAGTGAGGATGTCTGTATAACATATTAGGATCAAATACTTACTATTGAGCTAAAAGCTATAATTGTTAGGTAAGATGTGATTTTATTTCCTTATTTAGTTTATCACTTATTTTGACTATGACTTGCCTTACCAGACATTCACCGGGATGCTGGTATACCGTCAACATAACAATTTTGAGCTCTTGTGTCAGTACCCAAAAGATTATTGGATCAAAATTTAAAGCATGCGAACATCTTGAGCTCCTGATGCTCAGTTTAGGCCTGGGCCTATCTCTTCTATTGTGGAGCCAAAAACAGCTTTGTCTCTAAGGGCCTTACATTCTCTGTATAAATTATGTTATGCTCAAATTACAGGCTCTGAAGCCAAGCCATAGAATCTCACGAGTATATTAGGACTGTGGACTCGAACCAACGGACCTCCGGACTCCTTTTAAAAATAATGGGCCAAAAGCCCATTATAAATTAACGGGTTAAAAACTCATTATACTCAACAGCCTGAAATTGAAACAAGTTTCATAAGTGGTAATGATTGCAAATAGGTTATGTAAAAAAATATAAAAAATAACCCCAAGTATAAAAAATATAAAAAAATAGTTACTGCACACTTCCCAAAAGAAAAATAAATTGTGCCCATAAAATATTTTGCGTCACTCACAGAAAATTGCTTCCAGTCATCAATTGTTTATATAATATGTATTGTATATATAAAATATATTACAACTATATTTTATATATTAGGTATATATTATATAATTTTTTTGAACATTACACTTAATTTCCGTTGGGGCACGAGCTTGTTTTGTGGTGCTGAATTTTTTTTTAAGATTTGAGATGGTTATTTTTATTATTATTTCATTCTTAGTTGTTTTTTATTTTTTTTCCATAAAGTTATCTATTATTGATACTGCGACCTTGGGAGCCCAATATAAAGGGCGAAAAATTGTGAGCCACTACATGTACAATGGAGTTAGTTAGGCACTCTACGCACGCTACTCTACCTAAGTGAGGCCTCTACTCACACAAGGTGGACAAGGGAGTCAGTGAGCCAGTCTACCTACATAAGCTCATTACTTACACAAAGTGGGCAAGGGAGTTAGTGAGCCACCCTACTCACGTGAGCCCACTGCTTACAGAAGGTGGACAATTGAGTTTGTAAGCCACTCTCCGGACGCCACTCTACTCTATCGACGTGAGCCCATTACTTATACAAGGTGGACAATAGAGTTAGTAAGCCACTCCATGAACGCTACTCTATGCATACTTTATGCACACGAGCCGACAACGGACAATGTGTTAAGCAATTAGAGTAGTTTTAGTTTGTTTTCTGTTTTGAAGGTAGTTTAGTCCTTTATTTCTTTATAGTTGTTATTCACATTTTCTTATTATCTATGTACTGTGGTTTTGTTTGGTTAATGAAGCAGTATGCACTCTTATCTTTCTCTCTTCTTCGTGTCATCTTCTTCTTTCTCTCTTCTTGATCTAGTCTCTTCTAGCCTTCATGTTTCTCTTCATGGTATCAAAGCCACCTGACTAACGTCAATCATCATGGTAGACATTGAAGAAAACCCATCTTCAAAAACTTAAGAAACTGTCGAAAACAGAGTGGGATCCCAACCCAACTCGCAAACTCCTCCTTCATCTTCTTCAACACAAGAAACCATCAACCTTCCTCTCATCACCATGAATTCAGAAAATACTCCTTCCTCTCCTATTTTTCTTCTTTCTAACATCTGTAACCCGATCTCGATTAGGTTAGATTCCAATAATTTTGTGCTTTGGAAATACCAGGTTACTTCAATCCTGAAAGCACACCTGGTGTTTAGATATGTGGATGGCACAATTAAGTGCCCATCAGTTTTCAAGACTGTCAATGGAGAAGAAATCAGGGATACAAAATATGATCAGGGGGTTGCGCAGGACAGGCATTTATGGCACTTATCAATGCAACGCTCTCTCCACCAGCCCTTTCTTATGTGGTAGGATGCAAGACTTTAAAGGAGCTTTGGGACTCCATCGAGAGGCCCTTTTCTTCAATCTCAAGAACTAATGTTCTTCAACTTAGAAGGCTTCTGAGAACATTGACACCTACATGCAACGAATAAAAGAAATCAAAGACAACTTAGCAACAGTGCTAGTGAATGTAGAAGATGAGAATATCCTCATCTGCATAATGAATGGACTCCCCAGTGAGTACAACACCATTCAAACGTCCATAAGAAGAAGGGCAGAACCCTTGTCACTAGAAGAGCTCCATGTCCTTCTCAAATCAGAGGAGCATTACTTGGAGAATCAACAAAGGCATGTTGATAATCCTTTCAGAACACTGCCTTTCTCACATATAACAACAATAACAACAGAGGAACAAATCGAGGCCATAGATTCTGAAACTTTAGAGGTAACAAAAATAATTCTGCTAGATTTAATTCTAGGAGATGGGGTCGAACTCAAAACTAGAATCATTCCTCCTCCGTTCTTGGTGCACCACCTGGTCAAAGCTCACAATTCTTTAAGAAGAATCATAATGGGAGCCAAGAAGCCATCTCTAACACACAGACATGCAAGGTCCAATGCCAAATTTGTCAAAAAATGGGTCATAGTGCATTGGATTCCTATCACAGACTTTAACTTTTCTTACCAAGGCAAAAGTCCCTCAAATAATTTTTCTGCCATGACAATCCAAAGTCAAGTTTCACATCTCTCATATCCACAGGTATGGATCACTGACACAGGGTGTAACACCCATCTCACACCTGACCTGAGGAACCTTTCAATAAACACTGGATATAATGGTGATGAGAGCATCTCGGTTGGCAATGGACAGTCCTTGCCTATATCACATACATGTTCTAGCACTCTTAACATTTCTTTTAAGTCTTTTCCTATGTCACAAATATATTGTGGGCTTAAGATTGCTCTTAATCTTCTATCTGTGCATAAATTATGTCTTGACAACAATTGCGCATTTTATTTTGATGCTTATCTCTTTTGTATTCAGGACAAGGTCACAGGATGAATTTTACATAAAGGACCGTGCATAAACAACTTATATCTCATCCCTTCATCCATTCCAAATCATACTGTGGAATTTCTTAGGACCAAACACTCTGATTTTCTTTGACACCATAGGTTAGGCCATCCCACTGCTAGCCTTGTTAAACAAATTTTAAATAAGGCCAACATTTCATGTGCCTCTCTGAATTTGAGCAATTGTATTTGTATTAGCTGCGTGACTAATAAAATGACTAATTTTCCTTTCAATGCTTCTGATAATGTCTCCATTTCTCCTTTATATGTTATACGCAGTGATGTTTGAGGCCCTGGTCCCACTACTTCTTCTCTTGGTCATCGTTTCTATGTTATATTTGTTGATGATATGTCTAGGTTTATTTGGCCTTTACCTATCAAACATAAATATGATGTTTTCACTGTTTTTAAACAATTTAAACCTATAGTTGAAAACATGTTTTCTACAAGGATCAAAGTCTTTAGATCTGATGGAGGTGGTGAGTATACCAGCCTCCAATTTGAATAATATCTCACTGAGAATGATATAACACACCGGAAGACTTGTCCCTGCACCCCTCAGCAAAATGGAATTGCTGAGAGAAAGCATAAACACCCGGTTAAGATAGGTCTTATTATGCTACATCATGCCTCTATGCCTCATACATTCTGGAATTATGCTTTCTCTACTGCTGCATACTTAGTTAATCGAATGCCTAATACTCTTTTAAAGAATGACACATTTTGACAAACTCTTTGGAAAATTTACTGATTATAAACATCTTAGAGCGTTTGATTGTGCCTGTTATCCTAATTTACGGCCTTAAATGCACAACAAATTTCAAGCTAAAACGGTACAATGTGTTTTTATGGGTTATGCCATGAACCAAAAGGGCTATCTTTGTTATGATAGAGTTAATAAATGATATTATGTTTCTAGGCATGTGTTATTTGATGAAACAAGCTTCCCTTCTACTTCTTCTACTTCTAGTATCTCTTCTACATAGACTTCACAGGGTCTCACTAAGGTGAATACTTATCTCTTCCCTTACTTTTCTTCCCTTAACTCATCAGGTATTATCTCTCATTCTCTCTATTTATCTAACTACTTCTCACTCTGCTGATAAATCTACATCTGACTTACATACTGTCTCTGGGATAGTTAATGAGCTTCATATTGATTCTTGCTTACCTGTTTTGTTCATTGATTCTGCTAGTTTACCTGTTGAAGCTACTGTTCTATCTCCTGTTAATGATCTGTCTGCTTCTTATGATACTGCCACTCACAACTACTAGTACTAACACTAGCGATGATACTGTTAATGATTTTTATTCTTTGCACCTTCCTAATCCATCTTCCCTGTTGATTTACCTCATTCAAGACCTAACCCTCCCTCTCAACCTCACATTCAAATTGTTCACCCCATGCATACCAGATCAAGGTCTGGTATCTCTAAAAAGAAAGCCTACTTTGCTTCTTCCTCTCCTAATAAACCTACTTCCTTCACTATTGTTGCCAAAATCCCTGATGGTTAAAAGCCATGCAACTTGAGTATAATGCTTTGCTTTCACAAAACATATGGACCTTGGTTCCCCTACCTACTAATAAGAACCTCGTTGGTTGTAAATGGGTGTACTAGTTAAAGTACAACCCAAGTGGAATATTAACTCGATATAAAGCTCGATTGGTGGCCAAAGGGTACCACCAACAGGCTGGTCTAGATTATGGGGAGACCTTTAGCCCTGTTGTAAAAAAAAATAACTATTAGAATTCTATTATCTCTTGCTGCTACTTTCGGTTGGTTTTTGAGGCAGTTAGATGTCAAGAATGTCTTTCTCCATGGACACCTTGATGAGGAAGTCTATATGAGTCAATCATCTGGTTTCGTTGATCGCAACTATCCTAATCATGTGTGTCGGCTTCAAAAATATTTATATGGTCTCAAGCAAGCTCTTAGAGCTTAGTTTGAAAAATTTACTAGTCATCTTTTCTCTTTAGGTTTTGTTGGATCTCTTGTTGATAGCTCCTTATTTGTGCACGCTACCTCTCATTCTATTATCTATGTTCTTCTCTATGTTGACGATGTTGTGATTAGTGGAACTAATCATGCATATATTGGTAAACTTGTTTTAACCTTGTAAAGTGACTTTAACATGACTGACTTAGGAGAATTAAAGTATTTTCTGGGCCTTGAAATTCATAGGACAACTTCTGGAATATTTGTTAACCAGTCCAAATATGTTAGGTACATTCTTGCTAAGGCTGGAATGATAGACTCTAAACCATGTCAATCACCTTGTAGCACTAAATCACCTTTCCTCACTCATGTTAGATCTTCATTATCTGATATTACCCTATATCGAAGTCTGGTTGGTAGTCTCCAATACCTTACCTTCACTCGGCCAGACATCTGTTTTTCTGTAAATAGGGTCTGCCAATTCATGCATTCACCCACCACTGCTCATTTTGTTGTTGTTAAAATAATCCTTAGATATATTGTTGGAACTATTGATCATGGCCTCCTGTTTAAGTCTGGTTCTCTTCACTTGCAGGCCTTCACAGACGCTGACTCGGCTGGCGACCCCTCTGATAGGCGCTCTACTACAGGTTTTGTTGTTTATCTTAGTTCAAATGTCATTTCTTAGAGTGCTCAACAGTTGCACGCTCTTTTACTAAAGTAGAGTACAAGTCCTTGGTAAATACAGCAACTGAGTTGACATGGCTGAGACAAGTTCTTCGTGATATGCATATTTTTTAGAAGCAAGCTCATGTTATATATTGTGATAACACATCAGCCATTGCCTTAGCTTCTAATCCAGTTCTTCATGCAAGAACCAAACATGTGGAGATTGATTTCCACTTTGTTCGTGAATGAGTTATGAAGAAAGACTTGCAAGTTAAACACATCTCTTCTAAAGTTCAACTTGCAAACCTCTTTACTAAACCTCTTAGTACTCTTAGATTTTGTTTCCTTAAGGACAAACTTATCCTTAAGTCGGGGATAAGTTTGAGGGGGGATGTTAAGTAATTTGAGTAGTTTTAGTTGGTTTTCTATTTTGAGGGTAGTTTAGTCATTTACTTATTTACAACTGTTGTTCACATTTCCTTATTATCTCTGTACTTTGGTTTTGTTTGGTTAATGAAGCATTCTGCACTCTTATTCTTTCTCTCTTCTTCGTGTTATCTTCTTCTTTCTCTCTTCTTGATCTAGTCTCTTCCAACCTTCTTGTTTCTCTTCACAATGGAGTTTGTGAGCCACTCTATGAAGCCAAATAGTCCACCACCTGTGCCACGATGGCTCAAGCCCACTACGTACGTGGTTACCCAACTAATCACGCGAACAAGATTCAAAGTAATATACCTGCTAATTTCATGCTCTTGGAAAGAATAGAGCTTAAGCTACATGCACGTCATACTATTTTGAAATAAACTTAGGAAAGATTTTCTCATCAAGCCCATCAGCGCCAGGGTTATAAGTGCTTCATTTGACTTGTTTCCTTTTAGGGAATGTATGAAGATGAAGACTAAGAGATCCAAAAATGAGCTAAAATGGAGAAAAGTTTCATCTGTTACTGCCACGCTTCCACGATTATAATGTTGAACATGATCGTGAGTAGGTGTTGACATTGTCAAAGGAAGTCAAGATGAAGTCTACAAAAGGAGGGATAAGTTAAGGTGAAGAGGACCGAGAAAAAAGCCAGAGAAACCCAGCTCCCTAAAACTTACCCCTAACAAGCTCATACGCTTCTCTTCCATTTGGTTTTCCAGGAATCTCTTCCCATGATTTTACTTCTCCATTTTCACTCTACTTAGCCCTTTTTCCCATTGTCACTCTTCAACTCATGTGTCCACATCATCACTACACCATAATCACTTAGGCATACTGTGTTTTTTTTATTGTGAGACTATTTGTTAAAGTAGTTGTGAGATCATTTAAAACCGATATGATAGTGATTATTTCAATTCCTTTTGCTCATTTACTGGGTCTGATCCTACGGAGTCTGCTTGGACTTGATCTTTGTACCATTACACTTCAAGATTTTAGGTCTGATATCCTAGGCCCAGCTCATTCTTGGGCTTCTAAATCTTACACTAACAAAAATCTCTAGATAAAAGAAAAGGTTTTACCAAGATGAATTACATTTAGAGTTGGATAATATCTCAGGGAGAACTCAATTTTTCAGCTCAAATTGTAAAAATGGCTCAAATTTTTTTTTTTTTACAAAAATAGCTAGAGTAATCTAAATAATTTATTTAACTATGTGTAATTTAAGTAGATAAATAATAACTTGCACTTTCTTTTACATAAAAATATTTTCGGTAATTTTTACAAGCTGAGTTAGAAAGTTGATTTTTCTTGACATTTTCCGTATGCCCCTTATAAATAACTTGCACTTTCTTTGGCATACATCTCATAATCCTTGTGAAGATAGTATTGTGATGAAATTACTGAATCATTTTAAAACCAGTGTCGAAACTTTTTTGGCAGACCTCTTTGTAATCAGTTCATGCTCTCTTTAGTGCTCACTGCTGAAAGACGCTTAACAATAGAATAATGGATTTAGCATGGATGAAAGCATTGACGTTTCCCCGACTCTCCCAATTTCCTACCTACAACTTATTGTGGTTAAGGAATTAGAAGGTGGCTAGAAGTTTGTGTTATTATCAAGAATAAATTACTTTTAGAAAGAAAATATGAAAATAGTCACTGAACAGTAAAAATCCAACCTTATAGGGGCAAGATCTAGACCAAATAATCAATTAAGGAACAGATGGAATACGAGCTGTAGGATCAACCAGACGGTTATGAAAGGTATCATCAAAGAGAATATTCTCTGAAGATGTTTATCAATTCCTCGTTATTTGCTACTGAATAGGAGAATTTATTATTATTTAATTATCACTTTCACTTATAAATATGAGTATGTACAACCCAAAAAATCAATTGAATACGAGAAAAAAAAAGTTTTTCGAGTTCTTATTCTCTCATTCTCTCTCTCATTAAATTGTCTTTATTGTTCGTTCGTATATTTTTCTTTCAGCGAAAGAATATTTTACATTTTGTACTTTTATTGAGAGTTGAACTCAATAGAACCCTTCCAAAATTAAAATGCCTAGAACCAGATCAAATGTTACCCCCAGTGAGGGAAACGAAACTGGGAACATGAATGGTCATGCTAATCAACCCACTCCACCTGTTATGATGCTTCAGACCATTTTGATGGGAATGCAGAAGATGGAGCAATGGAACACTGAGACGTTGCGGAATGCATGATAGATGGTGCAAGATCCCAATAGCTTAGACATGACCGCTTTGAAATGGTATCATTCGTTCCCCACTCATTCAATTACTAACTTTACTATTATGTATTCGATCTTCTTGGAATAATATTCCACATATCGATCGGTGATGAAGAATACAAAATATTTCTTGACCATCTCCATCAAGAAAATGAAATCTCTACGGGAGTATACTCATCGATTCAAAGACAAAATGGCCAAGGTGGAAAACTGTGATGACCGAGTAGCGAGACTGGTTTTCAGACAAGGGTTGGATCCAAATTCACCCCTCTTTGAGGATCTATCAAAGTTGAAACCGTTGTCCATGGCAGAAATATTCCAATGAGCACAGACTTATATCATGTTGGAAGAGGAAAATAAGAGTTTATTGAAGTTGACGGAGAGAAGGACGGAAGAACAACAGAAATGAGAGTAGAGCTCCACCTCCGAGAGGAAGAGATAAGAAATAATGATGCTGGGGGAGAAAGTAAGCGGGATAAGAATGAGAACTGACGAAGATATGCTGCCAAGATCCATCCCCGGAACAAAGTCGATACGCCGCTCACAGTTTCAGTAAATCAAATTCTTGAGATGATCAAGAATAAGTCATGGTTAAAGAGGCCAGCCCCGTTGACAAGAGAACCGAGTTATAAGGACAAAAAGAAATATTGTTCTTTTCAAAGAGCTACAAACATTACACGAGGGGTTGCTTTTAGCTCAAGGACTACATTGAGGAGTAAATAAAGGACATATACATCCAACAATATGAGTAAAAATACATACAGAAATGGGAAACAGAGAAGGAGGTCCATATAAAGGAAAATAGCCTCTCAAAATTGTCGATACAATAATTGCGCCGACTAAACATGAAGGAACTACCAAAAAAGAGAAGAAAATGTATTGCAAGAAGCCCAAGTTGGAAGAACACCGAGAGAAATGAAGTTTCTTCGAATAACAACAGAAGTTTGCTGTTCATATTTGATGAACTGAATATGGAACACGATGAGCGTCACAATGAGGCTCTGGATATTATGATTCAAGTCAGAAATTTTTTGTTAAAGAGGGTGCTGATTGATGATGGGAGCACTATCAACATCCTAGATAGGTCAACCCTTAAAAAGATAGCCATAGGAGATCAAATGTTGCAAGGTCCGTTGTAACCATGGATAGGTTTCAATGGAACTATAGGTTACTCTGAAGAATTTATTACTCTCCTAGTAAATGTCGAGCCAATTAACCATATGACAAAATTTGTGGCCTTGGATACATTATCCCCTTATAATGCAATCCTGGGAAGGACATGGTTGCACAAAATGAAGGTTGTTCCATTTACTTTCTACCAAGTGATAAAGTATCCATCTCTAGATGGAATAATAATGATAAAGGAAGATCAAGTCGCTGCTCGCATCTACGCCATAGCAGCACTGGAATCGGCCAGACGAATGGCAACGGATAAGAAGGCGGATGATTAGGCTGACGCTAAGGGACAATAGCAATTACATAAAGATGGGTAGGATGGCCCGATAAATCCACGGGACTAAGCTTGTGTACCTTGAAGAAGGAACAAAAAACACAACTAACATTGGGGCCCACCTTGAGGAAGCAGGAAAGAAGAAGTTAACGGATTTTCTATGAAATAACAAAGATATCTTCACGGATATGGAACAGGAGATGCGAGGTCTTCCTGAAAGTATAATATGTCATAAGTTGAATACAAACACCACTATAAAACCAGTGAAGTATCGGAAGAGAAGCTTCGCTCCAGAATGGAACACCATAGTCAAAGAAGAGTGGAAAAGCTTTTAAAAGTTAACTTTATCCGATAGGTGGACTACCTAGAGTGGCTTGCCAACATAGTCATGGTGAAAAATAAGAACATGAAATGGAGGATCTGCGTTGGTTTCACTAATCTAAATAAAGCCTGGTCAAAAGATGAATATCCATTGCTGAGAATAGGTCAGATGGTGGATGCGATTTCAGGACATGAACTCATCACTTTATGGATGCCTTTTCGGGATATAATCAGGTGAAAATGTTCTAGCGTGATCAAGAAATGACCTAATTTTTAACTAAACATGATATTTTCTATTATAAAGTAATGTCCTTTAGATTGAAAAATGCAGGCGCAATTTATCAGAGACTCGTGAACAAAATCTTTCACGAGCAAACTAGAAAAATCATAGAGGTTTACATAGATGATATGATGGTCAAAAGTTGTAAGCGAGAAGATCATATAAGGGATCTTGATGAGGCATTTTTGATTTTGAGAAAAAACTCTATGAATTTGAATCCATAGAAGTGCACATTTGGTGTGGTAGTGGGAAAATTCCTGGGCCATCTAGTAATGCAACGAGGAATTGAACTCAATCCAGACCAGGAGAAGGTTATCATGAAAATGAAGTCTTCGAAAAACCATAAGGAGATACAAAGTCTGACGGGAAAATTAGTGGCCCTAAACAAATTTCTTTTAAGGTCAACAGTCAAGTTCAAGCCATTTTTCACCAAGTTAAAAAAGAATTCTGTTGACGGCTGGGACGAAGAATGTAAAGAAGCATTCAAAAATATCAATGGGTATTTGACAACTCCCCTGTTAACTCTTAAAATCGATACTTGGTGAACAACTGCTTTTTTACGTGGCAGTATCATAAATAGTTGTTAGTGTTATTCTGATCTGGGAAGAAGAAAGCAAGTAGAAACCCGTTTACTTCGTAAGAAAAAGTTTGATGGGGGCCAAAATCAGATATAAAATAATGGAGAACTTAGTACTTGCCGTTGTTGTTGCTGCAAGGAATCTAAGACCTTACTTTCAATCTCACAATATAAAAGTATTGACAGACTCGTGCAGTCAGAAGCCTGTTACACTCACCTGAAGTAAGTAGAAGAATGGAGAAGTGGGCAATTGAACTTGGCTAATACGAAATTCAATATAAACCAAGAACGTCTATCAAAAGGCAAGCATTGGCTGACTTTGCAGCGGATTTCACCCACGACGATAAGGAGGACAACAACAGATACTAGAGTAAAGAAGAGAACGGATCCTAGAAGTTGTCGTTGATGCTGCTTCAAATAACAAAGGGGTCGGTGTCAGAGTAGTGATGAAAACTCCATTTGGAGAAACTCTCAAACACTCCATCTCTTTTGGGATTAACGTATCAAACAAGGAAGCAGAATATGAGGCTGTAATAGAAAAGGTGGGCATGATGCTAGATTTTGAGGTAGCAAATGTTCAAATATTTTGTGATTCCATGTTAATCATGAAATATATTATGGGAGAATTTGCTGGAAAAGATGAAAGGATGATAAACTATCTGCAACGGGTGAAAGAGCTGCTAAGTTTGTTGAAAACCTACAAGATCCATCAAATCCTAAGGACTGAGAACGGGCACGCAGATGCATTAGCAAATTTAGGATCATTACTACATCTCCCTTACAAAAGGAACGTGCCAGTGAAATTTCTCGAAAAGCTAAGTATTACATTTCTATTGTTAAATGTAACGAGTGTGGAAACTGAAGAGGAATCCAGCTGGTAAGATAGCATAATATGTTACCTGGCGAAGAGGGAATTACTTAAAGATAGACACTTGACAAGAAAAAATCAGCAACAAAGTCCCAAGTATTCTTTAACTAACGGAATACTATATAAGAGGTCTTTTCAGGTCCATATTTAAAGTGTTTGAAAAAGAAAGAGGCTCAATATATGCTAGTTGAAATCCACGAAGGGGTATGTGGGAATCACACCGGGGGGGGGATCATTGGCACACAAAATATTAAATGAAGGGTATTATTGGCTCAAGGTGCATCAAGATGCCAAGAAATGTATGGAGAACTATGAAAAATGCCAACGCTTCGCTCCCGTAGCTAAAGTGGCACTCGGAGAACTCAATATAATGGCAAGCCCATGACCGTTCATGAAATAGGCTCTGGATATCGTTGGTCCACTTCCCAGGGCCTGCTTAGAAACATTTTTTTGCTGGTATCAATGAATTATTTCATTAAGTGGATTGAAGCTTAAGCGTATGCGAGAGTTCGAGAAGAGAAAGTGAATGGATCCTTATGAAAAAATATAGTATGTAGGTACGGGATTCCTCAAGTACTCACTTCTGAAAATGAACTGTAGTTTACCAGAAAGACATTTAACTATGGGGGCTTGAAGATTGTCAACCGATTTTCTACGCCATATTACCCATAAGGGAATGGTCAAGCTGAAAGATCAAATCGTATTACACTTGAAAGTATGAAAAAATGGCTAGAATCGGCTAAAGGAAAATGGGTAGAAGAATTACCAGCGGTACTATGAGCGTACATGACCATTCCCAAGGAGGCTACAGACGAAACCCCATTCTATTTGGTGTGCAGAATGGAAGTAATAATACATGTTGAAATTAGAAGTCCAACTGTGAAATCAAGTCTGAACGAGTATCAGAATGAGGAACTTCTGGAGAAAAATCTCGATCTTCTAGGGAACAGAGAAAACAACTTTAATCTGAATGGTCAACTATAATAAAAAAAGGAGAGCTTACTTTTGGAAAAATGATTACAAGAAGAGAATTTCATAAGGGAGATCTAGTCCTAAAGAAAATCTTCTAAACAGAAGGAAAGTTAGACCAAATTGGGAAGGGCCATATATTGTTAGCGGACTTGGTGGCAGATAATATTATTATTTGATAATGGAAGGCGGGAAGACTGGTAAAACCTTCAAACGCTGCATATTTTGTCTAAATTGTAAACTTATTCATAAGGATTTTCCATGTAAAATACTTGATGTAATCTCTCTCTTCTCCAGCAAATGACAACATAATTGGGACCATGGTTCTATAATGAGTCTAAGTCTTTGAGAACGGATTGCACTTCAACGAATGGCCGTTCTCTAAAGAAAAATGGAGCCATGATTCTACAATGAACCTAAGTCACTTGAGAGTGGGTGGCACTACAATGGGCCCCTACTCTCTAAAAAAATCAGGGTCATGGTTCTACAATGAATCTAAGTCATTGAGAGTGGGCGACACTAGAATGGTCACTGCTCTCTAAAAGAAAATCAGGGTCATGGTTTTACGACGAACCTAAGTCCTTGAGAACGGACTGCAATGTAATGAGTATTCATTCTCTAAAGGAAGTTGAAGCAAATCAAAGCAGTTATAAATCTAAACTAAAGTACTTGAGAATGGATCATGCAACAAAAAGCATCCGTTGTAAAAAAAGAGTGAGGCTTAAAGCTTTACAGAACACAAGTATTTGAGAATGGATTCAGTTCCTCTCAAAGAAAAGTTAAAAGTTTCCTAAATGTTTAAGAACGGATCACAATTGTTCTTTAAAGGAAAAGCCTAAAATTTAGCTCAAGTCTTAGAGAACGGATCACAGTTGAATAAGCTTAAAAGTTTGCTTAAGTCCTTGAGAACAGAAAGCAGTTGTTCTCTAAAGGAAAAGCCTAAAATTAAGCTCAAGCCTTGAGAATGGATCACACTTGAGGAAGCTTAAAATTTTTCTCAAGTCTTTGAGAATGGAACACAATTATTCTCTAATGGAAAGCTCAAAATTTTGCAAAGTCTTTGAAGAGAAATTGAAATGCAGCAAAAAGAAAACTCAATAAAGGTGAAATTATAAAAGTCAATTCTTTTCTCATTGATAAATTGGAAAATACAAAAAGAAAAGAAAAGAGAAAAACAAAAAAAGATAAGAATATTATAAGAAGGCTAAGAAATAATTATCGGGTCAACGGTGGCATCTTCAGCGTTGGCAAGTTCGCCTTCATTGTGCAGCGACAGTTTGATCAGTAACGACTTCAATAGGTCCGATGATCACATCCTCCGTGGAACCGTTGACTTCAACCTGGACCTCGGGATGCAAGTCATAAAGGGGCTTTCTAGGAGGAGCATTCGACGAACCGTTTCTATAGCCCAAGCTATAGATCATATGGGAAAAAGAAACTATGCAAGAAATAGGGAAAGGAAAATGGAACTTACCTGGATCAAGTCATGGCTCAGTGCACCGATGAGCTCTTTGATATTCATGTTACGAGTCGTCTAAGTATCCGCCTCGCACATGAAGCCCTGAGAAATTATATGGGCATACTTAGCGTCATTCAAGAACTGACGGAGGAGGAGCCAGAGGAGGGGAGTCACTGATTGAGCCAGAGCACCCTCATTCTGAGTGACAAAAGAAGGAGGAACTCGGGAGGAACTGGAAGTGTCCGTTCTCTGACGAACATTCCTCCTGACATCACAAACATAGTGCAGAGCTGCTTTGTCATCTCTATCTATGTAGAAACTCTTTGAAATATAGCTGTTATTCTTCATCCTCTTCTTCAGAATCGATTGACTTGGAAGAACTTAAAATAACGTTACGAGGTATTGAATGGAAAGAAGGAACATGAATGCCTGGGAAGTGAAGAAGGAGATGATGATGGAGCAGACGTTGAAGCAATGGGAACATCGACTGGTACAAGGGCAACGTAGCTTCCCTTCTTCGATCCAAAATCTTGTACCACTTTCTCTCCCGACAATGATAAATGACTACACTCTTACGTTGAGTGCCTCTGTTACGAGAGGCTTCTTGTTGGCTCATTTGTCTACGAATTGCAAAAGGAAAAAGAGACATTAGCAAACAGAAACATGTCAAGAAAGAAAAAGAAGAAAGAAATTGAAGAAAATCAAAAAGGGAAAGGAGCTCCGACGACTTACTGAAAACTTCCCATCTCTTGAGAATTATCCAGTGGCCATCACTGCTCCAATTCCCACCTATCAGGAGAGCGTCTCATTTCCATCCTTTGTCTACATTTGGAAGCTCCGTTATCAACAATCCCCCTTTTCCCGATCGAGGAGCCATGTAATAACTCTCATCTCGACGTTTAACTATGTCAGGTATTGGAGTTCGGTTACGCCTAGACCTAGGTTGTACCGCCTATTCATGACCTCAAAATAAAGAACAACCCTATACGAAACCAGGGTAAATCGGGAGGGGGCTAAAAGGTAAGTAGAGAAAAATTCCTGAAAGAGGGGTGAGACAGGAAATTTGAAGCTTACTGCTATGTACATTAGATTAATGGTAATTTCGTATGGAGGTCTATAGGGAACGCCCGAGGACCACTTTCTCTTAAGGTGCAGAGAACGTCAGAAGAAAAGGCATTTTGGTGGGTAGTCATAAACTGCAGCAACTCAGGCTCAGTTCTAACTAGGGGGACAGCGGGTAGAAAATTGGGCCTATCCATTATAACTCAGAAAAATACAAGAAATGTAGAGAAAAAGAAATGATGGAAAAATTATGGTATTGAAAGTGAAGAATGAAAAAGATTGAAGACAAATGCTTTTAAATAGGTCGCGGACGCGAAGTAGGATTTTAATTCGTTTCATAAATACTGAAAAGATGTAATGAAAGGATGTTTGAGGTACTCAAGTACAAAAATGGTCATCGAAAAGGCGTGTCTGAAACAGTGCGGAGAAATGTATCATCGCGGCTACTGATAAATTAGGAAGTGACAGTTGGCAAAAAAAGCAGGTGTAGTTGGCCAAATGTAAGTTCAAAAATCATGCCGCGTGTTTGAAGGAGTATCAAAAACAGAAACGGCAAGACGTAATGGAAAAAGAAAAAGAAAAACCACCACTGACTAGATAGTCGAAAAGTTACCTGGAAAGTAATATCACGCATTTCCAAGAAGCGTGTGAGAATAGTAAACGGTCAACGTAATGTCTAAATAAGAAATGATAATCATTACACTTCAACGGATAATATTTTGTTTAGTGTATTGGGGGTCAATGAACTGTCAAAATCTAACCTTACATATAACAAGATCTAGGCCAAAAAATCAATTAAAGAACAGATGAAATACGAGCTGTATGATTAGCCATACAGTTATGAAAGGGATCATTGAAGAGAATTTTTTTTGAAGATGTTTATCAGTTCCTCATTGTTTACTACGAAAGCTTTTTGAGTTCTTATTCTCTTATTCTCTCTCATTGAATTGTCTTTATTGTTTGTTCGTAATAGATTTTTCCTTCACTGAAAAAATCTTTTAGAGACAAATTAAAAAAATAGCCTCTTAGCCGCACACCATAAATATATTAAGAAATAAAATATATATCATATATACTTTTAAAAATTCGTGTGAAATGTAAAATTTACGCGCTTTTTTGTGACCATATTTGTACTTTCTTCATGCCTTTGCCGAATTTTGATGTTTTTCATAGTTGAGATCAATTTTTATGAATATTTTAAAAAGTGACATATTTATGAATACTACTTCCAGAAGTTTTTACACCCACTACATTTATGATTTTTGTTTTAGTTATCAAAATATTGTCTTTGATGCTTTATAATTTCTTATAAAGAGATGATAAAGTTTAGAGATTAAAATGAGACGTGAGAACTCTAGTTTGAGGGATATTAGTGTTTTAACTCGGGACTTTATTAATTTTGTTCTTCCTTTTCAGTTGCGAGAAATTTGAAGTTCAAAGGTAAATACCAACTCGTTTGCTTCATGAACAATTTGAAATGTCCTAATTGATCAAAGTCCAATTAACAAGTTTTCTGTAGATGACATGTATATATTGTGAGATCATGTACCTCTCTTTGTTTGAGTAAACAAGAGAAGCTCAGTTAGCCAGTGATCAATATCAATTCATAATAAACTTCAATTTATTTAAAAAATCTTGAAACTAAAAGTTGGGTTAATTTATATTCATATTCAAGATTTTCATTTTCTTACTCTGAAATTCGTTATCTGTGTAATCCTCTCTTCATTGACAGAAAAAATGTTATGATATCTGAATTAAAGCTGAAAATGTGTCGCAAAATAATTGGATGCCCATCTTTGGTATGGGGCTGGTGGGTTTAGCCACAATTTGTTGCGGATGATTTGGGCTTCAATGACCTTGCCCACTTTACCTGATTATCATCTTCATTTTGACAAAGGAACAACTTTCTCAGATGAAAATGAAACTGCTGGGAATAAACTCTGCTCCTTCCAATGAAGAAAATCATTTCTTTGACTCACATAAAATTCAATTGAAAGCACTTCAAAGCCTCAATCCTGACCTTCCTACTTCAACCATTTTTTTAAGTCTGGAGATGTAAACTTTACTATGAATGTGAAGAAATTTGAAAATTTAAATTTAAATTAAAAAAAGCTAGTATATTGAGCGGTAATATGTTAAATTCTCACATTGCATATATCTTAAATGAAATATATGATTTAATACCTTATATACTGTTCGATCATTTCTTTTACCGAAAATCATTATCCATAACATAAGTTAAATAGAGATAAAATAATAAAAAAGAGTCATAATGTCTTCGTATATATGACATGATTGGTACGAAGTCAGATTAAACAGTTGGAATCATTTTGAGAGACTTGGACAGAGAGAGAGAAAGAAAGAAAGAAAGAAAGGGGAATAATTAAAATATAGACCAACCCCAGGACAGAAACTGATGCTGGGGGCTGTTCTTACTTGATTCTTTTGACCAGTGTCAGTCTTCCTCAAATAAATAAACTAAATAGTTTAGCTTTTGAGAAGGACGAAGATGGTGTCAATTTACGAGGCAGTGGAGTGGAGGTACACTGCTAAGTCAGGTGACACATGTTCTATTCCTAAGATGATCATAAAGAGAGACTGACCCATTGTGTTGCAACAGTGTTTTAGGACAAGTAGGTTAATTGCAATGTAGTTTTAGTTAATAATGACTTAAAATAGTAAGGGCGTTATGATAGTACTCAAGATCATACTAATTAAGATCATGGTTTCTAAGTATAAATATAGCCTAAAAATCTTTATTATCCTCACTTTCATTTCAATATTTTAAATAATCTAAACAATAAAAATGCATATATCCGTAGTCACTTTTCCTAAACATAATCCGAGATGTTTTTCTGTCACGTTTTCTCCTCGCTCTTTGGATTCTTTTGTTTGTGTTTTTACAGACATTGAGGATACGAGGCGCTCAATCTAGAGGGAATACCATACAAAGAATCCTATTGAGGCTTTGGGCTGAAACATCAATAATTTAGAAGTTGATATTTTATGACTCATTAAGATAAATTAATTTATAAATATAGTCACATCATTTAATTATTTAAAATTTAATCAATTATTTAATTAATGTAGAATTAATATTTTGAATAGAGAAAAAAGACATAGCATAGGATTCTTCCGAATACCCACTTATCTATCTTTAACAAAGGCATGCTTTGAATAAAAAAATAAAAGAGAAAGTGAGTGAAGTGAAAACTCCAAAATTCATCTTAAAAAGGTGGCTTTAATTTCCAAAATGAGGTGCCCGGCCACTGCCCACCCAAACATAGGAATCACATGCAAGAGACAACACAAAGCTTACAAGTTTTGATAAATATTATTTATATATTAGCCCTAATTTCTTTTCCCACACGTGGGGCCTTATCCTCTTGTTTTCATTGCATCAGCCCTAGCTAAGGAATATTTCTTCCACCTCCAATGAATATTTTTTATCTTTTCATATAACAATCTTGAACTTTAATTTACATAGTAAATTGCAAAAATACATTTGTTTTCCCTCACAATCATTTAATGTAAAAATCTAAAAACAAATTGAATTAGTGATTGCAAAGTACACGAGAGGAACAAAAATAGATTTGCCATGTACTTGTTTTTGCATAGTTTGGTCGTTTTTCTTAATCAAACTTAAAGTTATGTAGTAGGGTAAAACACTCCCTCTTTGCAGCCTTCTTTTATAAACTTTCTCAACCACTTTTTTTTCCCATGTTCAAACATGATTTTAGCTAAAAGTATAATTAATTAGAGACATACAGCTAATCAAATCTTAAAATAGGCCTTAAATTTGTTCTTCGTGATTGGAATATGAATAAGGCAATGCAGCAACAAAAGACAATGCTTACTTCACTAAGAAAATAAACAGGGATTTGCATCGTATTATTTAATTAAGTCAATTTAATTATGTGATTAAAGTTTTCCCAAATAAATTAATGATTATTTTCTGAAAGAGTAATTCTATGTCGATCAAATAACTGATCAACTTTTAAGTGCTCAAGTGACGTGTCAATCATTTATATGTTATTTTGTCAAATCATTTTAATGAGTCATCAAACACCAATTAATAAATTATTGACATATCACTTGATCACTTAAAACTTAATCAATTACTTGATCGACGTAAATTACTCTTTCTAAAAATTACTTATATCCAGATACAAGTCAGAATATGGTTCTTATAGGTGGTTTAACAAAGCATGTGCCAATTACAAAAAATATTTTTGTATTAGGTACATTTTAACCTCTTGCTTGCTTTTGGTCCAAAGATAAAATTATTCATGATAGTTGGTTGTACTCACCAATTTTCACAATAATAGCCTGTTCCACTGTGGGATTAACCACATTTTATATGTTTAAGATCTTTTTACTTACTTTTGAAGGACATTTTAACATTTATTTTAAAAATTATAGCGGAAAAACAAATAATTTCCCTTATTCAATATCTCTATGAGCTAAAGAAGGATAAAAAATGATTAAAAAAAACTTGGATAAAAAATGATTAAAAAAACTTTCGCTTATTATCATTATTAACAATGAATAATAATGAAAGATCTTCTTTTTGAAAAAAGATATATCAAATTGAAAGTAATGTAAGAAATATGATACGGCCTTTTTTTACTATTTCTCGTTTTAGTATTGAAACTCATTTTTCGTATCTCTATGAATATGATAATACGACTGCTATTTCTTATGGTTCTATTAGTCCTATTTACTTTGCTTGGGCCATGTAACAGATACGCAAATATGCAATTAAAGTTCGACCAAATTGCATTTGGGAAAGGTCTGTACTCTGTAGGTTGGAAAGTGGAATTTAGATAGAGAGATGCTACGTATTTCATTATCTATACTGTATATTTTTAGCAACGATGTGATTATTCTACACACTACTCAAACAAAAGTAACGATCGATAATGTTTGTAGTGTGAAATTTATGTGTGTAATCTTGCACCATATGTATCAAATTATCGTGGTGTGGGTATTACCAAGATTTAGAAGAATTTTTAAAGAGGGAAAAATAAAGCCAAGTATGTTATAGACGATTCAAGTCTGTGGTTTTCATTCGAAACAAGTTTTCAAAAAAAAAAAATTGAAAGCAAGATAAACCGTGTTGTTTAAAATAATATTTCTGATAACGTGTTTGTTACATAGTATTCTAGAAGTATTTTACTATAAAGTTTTTTAAAACTTGCTTCAAATAGTTGATTATATAAAGGATTTTCATTCTCCTACCCTCAGTTAAATATCTGTGTATTGCACTTTGAAAAAAAATTATTTTTTACATTTCAGTTGGATTTGAGCAATTAAGTTCAAAAGACAGTAATTGACTAGGTAGCTGCTCGGTCTGGAATGATGAAAGAGTTGTAGGTGAAAAGAAGATGCATGATTAGCACCACCTCTATCTAATCAAAATGTCAATCTCTTTTGGAACTCGGGCCTCCAAACTTTCAACATGTTACTTACTAATTTTTTTTCTAATTTGATTCTATTAATTACATAGCTAAGTGGAGCTAACAAAACAAAATCAATCGATAAATTTATTGGGTTAAAGATACACTAATCAATTTGTTGACACTTTTATCATAAGTTTTTATATTATTCATTAACAATAATTAAGGGCAGTTTGGCACAAGTAATTTAGTTGGTAATCCTTTAGTAATCAAATTATTATATTTGTTTGGACTAATATTTTAAAATCGACAGCAATTTTATTTTATCGATAACCCTAATTTACCTCCTATTAATAAAGATACATTTGTGCCCTTCTACATTTTATGCATTATTTCTTATTATTCCTTATAGGTAAAAGTACATTATTTAAAATTTTATTATTAAATTTATTAATTGAAATATCCATCATATGATTAAGTCTTTATTCAGTTAAAATTAATTTTATTATATTTTAGTCTCCATTATTGAAATTTGTTAAATTTTAGTCCAATGTCATAAAATCTAATGTTAAAGTTGCATAACAATGTTTTGTGCATGAATAATTAAAAGGGTATTTATGTAATTTTAAGCTATTCCCATAAAATATCTAAAAGCTATTTATGTCAATCATTGTAATCCTAAATTTTCATCAATTGATCTGTAGATATTATTATGCAAAACCAAACATATGAATCATGTTTTCATCCAATTTAATTATCATGATCATTCTAAATTTTTTCAACCAAATTATCCTAAATAGTTTTCTTATATCCACCATCTTTTTTTAAACATAAATATTCATTAAACTATGTAGAGTTATAAATCAGATCATACTAAAAATTATTAGGTCAAGACTTGACCTTAAATAAACTACAAAAATCAGCCAAAACTAATAGAGAACACTTATGTACTCAAAGGACTTCAATTTAGAAATAAAAAATTTCATTTTATATATGATGACTACTATGTGATCAATGAATTATAAAGAATAGAATGCTTGCCTCAAATAGGCAGCCTATGAATATAATATAAACAATGATGCCTGAAAAGATTAGATATGTTAATGATTAGCTGAGCTAGATATTAAATGAGCCAATCAAATAAGGCTGATGTGGTATTACTTATAACAATTTAAGTGATCCAATCAATAGATGATGCACATATGCTAAGATGGTGAGGAAGTGCAGTTGAGGCTACTGTATGCACGCTGTTGTGAGGAAGTGTAGCTAGGGCTGTTGCATACTAGATGTTATGAGCAGCATAGTTCAATACCCTCCTAAAGTGAGATGAGGACGAAACCACATTGAAATCCTGCGAAAGAATTAGAGGAACTTAGATAATGAGGTAGGTTTAGTGAGTAAGTCAGTAACCTGAAAGCTTGTAGGGACATAGTTGACATCCATTTCCTTGCAAAGAAAAACTTCCCGAATTAAATGCACATCTATCTCGATGTTCTTAGTGTGTGAAAGGAAAACATATTTAGATGCCAATAAGCTAGCACTCTGATTATTACACCACAGGATCGGTCTGCCTAAGAAAGGATTTCTGCTTTCTTTAAAGAAAGACACAACACTTTGCCTTTTAGATCTCTAAATGAGAAGATTATTGCCAAAGAAAATTCTAAAACCACTAGTAAACTTCATGTCATTAATGGAACTAGCCTAGTCTGCATCAGAAAATAAGAAAGAGACTGTACAAGAGTTACTTTGAAGAGTAAAACCATAGTACATTGTCTATTTAGATACCTCAAGAGGCATTTGCATACTTTCTAGTGGTTTTGCAGTGGGAGATGATAAGAATCGACTTGGTTTATTCACAGCAAAATGAATATCTGAACTTGTCATGGTTAAATATTATAAAGCACTAGCCAAGCTTTTGTAAATTATTGGATCAGAGAAATGAGGCTCATCACAGCTAAGATTGATGGCTGGAACATAAGTGCAAGATTGCAATAATTAGTTGCTGCTGCGTTAGACCAGGCAAGGAGATAACTGACATACTTAGAGAGTGTGAGATCACTACAACAAATATGACATTACAGGTTTTAAATACAAGGTTCTTAGTATTCTCTTATATAAAACTCAAAGCAATGAGATTTTTTGTGGATCATGTAAAAAGTAAAAAAAAATTGGGAGTTAATAAAAAGTGCGGGATTGAAAATGAGATAAGGGTATTGACCAAACCCGTCTCTCTCCCTAGTCCACTGTCTCTCGCGCCTCATTACTCTCTCCTCTCTCTCTCTCTTTGCGACTACAGTCTCTTATCCCCCCTTCTCTCAAGCACCTCTATCTATCTATCTCAATAACCTATTTGTCTCTCTCTCAAGTAACGGGTATTGACCAAACCCGTCTCTCTCCCTAGTCCATTATCTCTCGCGCCTCATTGATCTCTCCTCTCTCTCTCTTTGCGACTAGAGTCTCTTATCCCCCTCTCTCTCAAGCACCTTTATCTATCTCTCTCAAGAACCTCTTTGTCTCTCTCTCAAGTAGCCCTCTCGGTCTCCCTCTCTTAAGCTCGTCTCACCTCCATCTCAAGCTATTTCTCAGAATCTCTCAACCACATACTTTCATCTTTAGAAATAACCTCCATCTTTGCTCGTTTGACCTCCATTTCAAACTATTTCTCTTAATCTCTCAAGGTAGACTCACACATGTTGAAATCGAAGGTCAAAGGTCCAATTTCTCACGCTCAGATAGTTTCTTCTTCCTTTTCTCAAAATTGAAGGTCTCTATTTCCATGGTTTTCATTTTAGGGTTGACAAAATACCTCTTTCAATTAGCCTGTTAAGTTTTCTCAAGTCTCTCGACGATTTTCCCCTTAACCATTCACCTCCGTTGATTTTCCAAGTTTGATTCTCTGGACTTTTTCTGAATGTTTCGATACATAACGAAATTTCTTCTGTCTGTTTTTTAGTCGAGAACAAATTTCTCTAAGTTCTTAATGAAATTTGATTTCCGTTGATTTTCAGGTTTAAATTTGGATTGTTTCTTTATAGTATCATAGTCCTTGTCCTTCCACGAACTTATGGGTTTTTTTTTGTTCACATAGACTTACAGGTTGATCGACCTCTAAGGTGGATTTTTATGAATAGTACTTTATAGTGCATAGTTATACTAATTGTGAGATTAAAGACAATGATGATATGAACAAGAAGAGTGGCGACTACTTATAATCTTCTTCATCTTGTGTATTCCTATAAGCTTGAGCTGAAGTTTCACACATTATTGTCTGGGATTGTTCTGGTATTGGTTTTGCTTTCTTGCTTTAGAAATCTTCCGTGACTCACTAAATTTGGACTTTGCTTAGCCGTATTTAAATTTTGAACAAGAGGTCACAAAGATTGCACCTGTAGGTCCTAAAAAAGAAAATAAACCATAAAAAATAATATTAGATCTGTAGGATAGTGTAGTAGCTTAAGTTGAAAACCAAACTTAGCAGAGCATAAGAAAACTGAATAACTTCTACTTGATATCCTATTGATTTCTGAACATAGGCCACAAATTTAATATCTTTTTCTTTCTCATAGAAAACTATTATAAACTTAATATTTAAGTTCTCTGAGCCATTAATGAAAATCTAAGATCGTCCAGGCTTGCTTCAACCATTCGTGGGATCTTGTGATTGGGTTTAATCCATATACTGCTGCCCGTTATGTGTAAACCATTTTTATGATGATAAGGGAAATCAGGATATTCACTCTAACTAGTTTTTTCTTTTTCCCAATATTCTTTTATTTTTAGTTCTTTTGATAGACTACTCACTTGGTTGTCGACTCTATCCTCTTGAAATTGGTATCTCATTCCAAATTACAAAATGACCATCTTCTAGTTCAGCTGCATAATTTATTACTGTATGTTACCAAACATATCAGAACTTTTTTCTCTCTAACTGTTATGGTCCTTGGCTCAATGTTATGAAATCTTTTATATAGGTCAATGATGTTCGATTACGAACTATTGGAGAGACTTCACACAGAATCACTAAGGAAGATTGGGCAGAATGGATGAGACATTTTAGCATTGAGCTTCTAAAGGAATCTTCTTCTTCTGCCTTACGAACTTATGTAAGGCTTGCATAGATTCAAACCAAGGATGGATACCTATGCTATTCGACGTGTATCTTCCCGTAATGGGGTTATAAGAAGAGATCAGGGTCCTCCAGTTTTTCTCCAGCATGGACTCTTCATGATGAGCATTCTTCATTTGTTCTATGTTCATGCTTCTTTTGCAAAAAGTAGTGTTTTGATCTCTTGTCGGAGTATATGAACCTACAAAGTTGAAATTGCTGAGGATGTTTCCTGAAAATCTTAGTGCAGTAGTTCACTTGGTAATAGTTTATAGACATTATATTTTTTTTTATTTCATTTACTGGTATACACATCTGATTGAATCATTATTGGAAGTTTACCTAGAATTGTCACTTTTACATTTTCTCTACTCTTTTATATTCAAAATCAAATATAATTTTTAGGCATTTCTCTACAATGATCATCACGATCATAAGGCTAGCATGACTTAGTTTATGTTGCTGATTAAGCTCTTGGTCTAAACCTTATATTCCATCACCTAGTTCCAAGAGCTTTTGATGACAGTACACACTTATCATTTATGACAAAATTACCTGTATTCATGTGAATTGTTGTCTCTTTTGAATTATTCTATTCCTGTAGTGATTTATTTTTGGTTTTTGAATCATGCAGACTGCCGGCGCCATAGATGGTCTTGCTGCTTGCCTAATTCGTGATCCAATAGAGGTAGATGAATTTTCTACATGATGTTTTCACTGTTTCATGGCCTTTACTAGACCCTAATTCTTGTTTGGTACTTAGGTTGTTAAGCAAAGAATTCAAACTAGGCAATTTACATCAATCTCTCGATGTTGTCCACCTTATTGCATCGAATGAGGGTTTCAAAAGACTCTATGCAGTATGTAACATGTTTTGACTGTAAGAAATTATAGTTAAATTCTCATATGTTATATTATTAATTAGAAAGGTATCTATATATAATTTGGTTTCAGATAGGAAATGAAAAATAATAATTAAACTACTCACCTAATCTGCTCCTATAATAATTCCTAAGAGTATTCCTCAGTTTCTTATCCTTGTTAAGAGCACTTGCTTATGGTTCTTCTTTGATATGTAGAATGTTACGTAGGGGCCTTTTTTCCCAAAACATACAAGGTGTCACAGTTGTGGATCTAATGTAGAAACGGCTAAAGTGTAAGGTAATTAGAACGATCATTGTTAATACTCATTCAAAGAGCATTACTCCATTGGTTTTGATACTTGATGACTGATGTCATTTGCTTTATACTTTTTGAAACTCTATAATATAGTATTCTGTAATCTTCTTAACGACTGATACTTTTCTTTCTTGGTAGGCCCACATCCATTTCTTCCTATGAAAATTTTAAAAGTTGGGATTCAATGATTACTCCTCCTCCTAGACTGTATGTGCTCTTCACAGTATTTGGTATTAATTTTAAAATAAAACTTTGATTTCTATATTTTGGAACTATTACTAAGTCATTAGCTTTGTAGTTTTATTCATCGGGGTGAAAATTTATAATTCTGTGATAATAACAATATATTATTACTAGAGAGTTGATAAATAGTATCTAAAAACTTTTGCAAGCATTATATTTCACTAGCCCATGTTGCTTCTTTGTTTCCAGGAATGTTGTCTTGGATGAGTAATGAGTTATTTTTTACAGTAACACAAGATAAGTATGGTCTTCATTTTCATTCTTTGGATCGTTTTCTCATTTACTGTATCTATTTTGTATTGCTTCTCTATGGACTGAAGGGAGAGTATTTATGCTATTTACATCTCTCGATCTTACATCTACTCTCTACGAAGCTCTTTCTCGAAAAGCGTTTTCTATTAGCTCTCTCGCAAAACTCTCACTTACAAAGTTCTCTCTTTCAGCTTCATCGCAACTTCTCTCTCATAGCTTTTTCTCTATCTCTTTCTTGTATCATAGCAATCTCTCTCTTACAGCTATCACTTCTTCACCCATGTGCATAGCTTTATCTCCCAACTCTCTCCTACTTCAATTTTGCAGCTCACAACAAGACGTAAGGATGTTTTTCATGAAATGTGGGTTTCAATCTCAAATCCATGTCTGAATTTTATCTGTTGTTATGATTTTTGAGTTTTTTTTATAAGATTTGTGATCACAATTTCTTGGCATATAGGGTTTGAAATATGTGCGTGTTTATTATTAATCTAATCGTGACTTGCTTTTCTATTGTACTAATGATATCTTGTAGGCATCACACACATGTACCTGCTTCAATACGTAGTGAAGTCTATTATGATAGGGATTCAAAAAATTCCTTATTACATATCTATTACGTAGAGAAGTCTCTGGTCAGTTTCCTAGTGGATTAACCTCTTGCATGTAACCTTCTATGTTTCTTCAAGCATTGGAATGTTTCTTTAACCTTCTAATGTTATTAGTAAATTTCTTGCTTGATAGAATAGAAGTATAGGGGATTTTAGCTTCTTAACATGTTTAATGACTTTCTTAGGCTCGATAGGTAAGTCAACAGGTTTGTTAAAGTAAATATATATGGTAGTTAACGCAACCAAGCATAACTTTCAACTATTCTTTCTTTCTGTTGTATTGAGAATGTTTACAGGCATCCAAGAAAATAACAGAATACTATTAAAATAGGTATGTGAAGTTTAGAAATGTTAATAACATAATATTATTGCCCATCTTATTAATTTGCTCTTTTAACTGCCTAGCATCCTCTATTATATGTATGTAAGTTCATAAATGTTAATTTATTGCTTACTGCATGAATGTGCACCAGTATGGACTAATTGGTAGATGATGAATTATGTATTTTAGTACATAAGAAATATATATGTATGTTTACCATTTTTATAGTTATTTCTATTTCCTTTGTAGAGCTTGAAACAAAGAGAATCTTGCTTGATATTTTTAAAGAGAAGCAACAAAAGAGTGCCGAAGCTGGTACAATCTCGAGATTGGGTATTATGCTAAGTACAAAGAATGGTGCCTTTAGTCCTAAGTAGCTGTGTTAGTTGTTTGTTTTGAGGTGTACAGAGATGTAAAACCAGTGAGATTCATTTTTGCTGCAGGATCACACCCTTTCTTTTCCTTCTCTCTTATTATGCATTAATATTGAGTTTCTTTCAAAAAACTCGAGGAGGGATCCATCAGTCACATAGTCCTGAAGCTGGCTAAATATAAAATTTTAAAGGTGGCATTTCTTTTTGTTTTGTGTAGTCTACCTAAGTGTTAATATAGATTGATCATGAAGTAGTTAGCTAATAGTATCTTCTCAATTTAGATTGATCATGAACGTGAAGGAGAGTAGATTGATCGAGCTCTTTTGAAGTATGTCTTATACATATTTGTTGAGATAGTGATGGAGAAAATGGATTATTATGAGAATGACTTTGAAGCAGCCATGCTTAAAGACACTATTTCTTATTGCTCTAGAATGGCTTCAAATTAGATCCTTGAAGATTCCTATCCTGATTAAATAAGTCATATAGAAATATACCCTAAAATCAGCTTGGCCCATAAAATTGTCTTCACATGGTACAAATTTTGAAATACTCTGATGATACATAGTCAGTGATAGTAGGGTATTAGAACCCAAAGTTCTTCTCAAGGAGCTTTTTCTTTATCTTCATTCGTTTTGTTGATTTTTAAAGTGATTTTTGGTATAAATGGTTCTATTCTTTATTGTTGTGTGCAAATACAGAATTGGTTTGACTGTTATAATCATGTTAGTATTGTAAGTATATGTTGGTATTTCTCATTTGGTTAATTCAGAGGGGCTATACCTCAATATATCTGATGAGGCTGTTTGCAAGGGCATGTTATGCACTTGGTATTGCTTGGAACATAATCCAGATTTGTATTTAATTTTGAAAAAGTACTTTGCATATGATTTGTTCATGGAAAAGTAATAACCTACGAGGAGTTGGTGTGTTCAATTATGAGAGAGAGAGAGAAAGTTTTTTAGAATTGAACTTTGTACATTAATGTTTGATAAATCATGTTATCTATGATATAGGTACCAGATATAATTGGCAATGCATATGTAATAGTTGAATTTGATAATGGATCTCGTGGGATGCTTGATCTTTGTATGTTTACTGAATGGAGTAAAAATGAGCAAGAAATATCCATTGTTGGTGATATTGGAAAAGTAAGTCATTTCTCACACACACACACACACAAAACAGAAAAGACTGTGTTTATTAAACTGAAAATGAAGTAATTTGGTGGCAATTTTTAAATCCATTTTGGGAGTATTTCTATAGATCAACATAATATATTGCAGTTTCTATAATAGACTCACTCTATGCAGCCATTAACTGCAACTTTTAGTAATTTTCCTGCATAATTATCTTGTATAAATTTATAATCAATGTTTGGGCCTCTTTTCTTAATAAATTTCTTCTGAAACAGGGTGAGGTCTTGATTCCTGAAAGTATCGTGGGGGTTGGTACTCAAGTTGTTCATAGAGATGGCGTTTAGGCTCTCATAGGTGAAGATGGTATGATAAAGTATATTGGGTTTTGTGGATAATTTTATCCAAGTTATAAATTACTTCAAGACTACCTTTTATTTATTTATTGAAATAAGTGTTGCTTGTATATTTTAACGATAAGTTGGTTAGTTTTAAGTTATATTTATTTATAAGTTGATCGGATGAATAATCTAACACTTTGTTGAAAGGATATATATATTAAATTATTAATGACGTTAATTATTATATTGATGCTCTTTATGCTACTTAAAATTATCATTTTGAAAGTATATAATATGAATAATTGACTAGCAATGAATTTTATGATATCTCATTTTATAGATATAAAATTACTTGTGAATGTTAATTCATAAGAATTAAAAACACATGTTGAATATATCACAGGAGTCTGAAAACCATATTAAACAACGTTCTACAGGAGTCGAAAAATTCTGTAAAAAGTGAGAGATCACAAGATTTTTCACAAGAGGCGTTGCGCCTCGTGAAAAATACGGACTTTTAATATGAGGAGCTGTCATAGGCGCCACGAGAATCTTGTGGATTAATTTTCACAGAGATGTCTGCTTCTTGTAGAATGTCATATCTCTTGTAGTGGATAAATATCAATTGAGTTTCCAAAAGTCTCAAAACCAAGAAAGTATGAGAGATCCCAAAGTTTTGAGTCCAAACTTCTTGTTAAAATTGAAGTTGATCTCGACAATAAGAGTAAGATTGTTCCTAGTGATTAAAATGTCATTTGTATAAATAAGAACCATTACAGTAGCTTCTTTAGAGAAGTGAAAAAATGAGAGATGTCTGAGATGGAATTTATAAAACCGAAACCTGGTAGTGCATATTTTAGCTTGTCAAACTTAGCTCTAGGTGTTGGGGCCTAGAGGAGTCCTTAAAACCAGGAGGTTGGACTATATAAATGGTCTCTTGCAACTCACCATTGAGAAATATATCACTGGTGTCATTTTGTTGTATATCCCAATCATAGGTCATTGCAAATGTAAGAATAACCTTGATTGTGCAACTCATGTGGTGTTGGACAGTCCTTCTACAGCTTATAATATCAAGATAGAGAATATAAAGAGTCGCCATTATGGAGTCTTTTGTTCTAGAGGTTTTATCTGTATGGCAACAGTTTTGGCAGCATGAGTTGTTCTTATAAATTCTTCAGGCATACGAATCAAGCCAAGAAGGTAGGACGTACTAAAGGTCATAGGTCCTAACTATACATGGATAAAATCTGGAATATATTTTCATAATACATAATTATTCCTATCGAAACTTATGATAGTAACCATGTTGCTAGGCATCATGTTAGGAAGAGAATGAGGATTGTACATAATTATTCAATAAAAGGTAACGACATACAAAATATAAATAGTTAATAAGAGCTCAAAGAACTCAACAAAAAACCTAGCTAGGAGCATTCATAAATTCTTCACTGTCCAAATTTTGCTCGGTCAATTGATACTGTAAAGGCATATACTCATCAAGAGTAGTAAGATTATCTAGTGAAGTCTGAGTACCCACAGGTGTGACTGAAACTGTGCACACCCAGAAAGCTTTACAAATCAAGATATGATCTGAGGAAACCCATCATGCTGGACAAACATATGAAATAAAAAAAATGATAATAGTCTGAGATTTCTAGATTATATAATTATTCTTATCCAAGCTTATAGAAATAGTAACCATGTTATTAGGAAATAATTGGGAAGGGAAGGAGGATTGTACATAATTATTCAATAAAAGGTAACGATATGAAAAAAGAAAAATGATAAGAAGAGCTCAAAGAACTAAAATAACCTAGCCTGGTAGTGTTCCATAACTTCTTCACTGTCTAAATTTTGTTCGGTCAAGAGTAGTACGATTGTCTAGTAAAATCTCAGGACCATAGGTGCAACTGAAGCAGTGCACAGCCAAAAAGCGTCAAAAATCAAGATCTGAGCGGAAGAAACCGACATACATAGAAAAAAAAAAATAATTGTAATGAAAACTAAACAGTGGAGAAAAAGCTTGATATGAGGTGAATAAAGAATAAGTTTGGGGAACTACCATTGGCCTTCGATTTCATACCATTGGCCTAATCTATGTTGAATCAGCCAAAAGCACATAAGTTCTTATTATTTTTCAAACTAGGCCGGTTTTTAGCATTGGAATATACACCACTCTCTTTTTTTTATAGGGACCACCTAATGCCTATGTACTCATGTGTAATAGAAGTTAATAAAGACTTTTCATATACACTCACTCCTTAGCTATCTTATTATGATGATATGATTCAAAATTAATGCTCCGTTTATCTAACAAACAATACAATGACTGATCAACTACCATCCCCCCTACACAATAGTTCAAACAGCTGATTCAGAATCTGCTAGATCAATTTCACAAATTTTTTTATTCATTCCTACAACATTATACCTAATAAAAAACAATACAAGTATTAGATATTCTCTTTTTTAATTAGGGAATAATGTTGCAACGTGTCTGCGACTGAAAAATTATTTTTAAAGAAAGAAATTCATAGTCGTTATCAATCATTTTAGGGTATTATTGGTCACCTAATTTTAAAATAAAAATTTTAGTCTATGAAAATTCAAAGTTAATTTGTGAGTCATTTGTGTGTGGGAAAGGTATTAGCACCCACAACACCCATTGTGAAATGGTTATCAAATTTAATCAAATGTTATCCAAATTATATTTTAAAATAAGATTAAAGAAATTCATTTTTGAATATCTCATTTGGTACATTTTGCATCATAAAAATGAACAAAATAAATGACTTTTAATGGGTGATACAAAGATCATTGAATTTTTTTTTATATATTTTTTTAAAATCAAAGCATTATTAGAGTTATTATCGGTATCTCAAACATAACTTCTCACCTCAGTAGTTCGAGAAATTTAGTATCTCAAAAATCTCAAAGTCCGTCTTAGTGATTTTCTTTAGTGAAAAAAAACTAAATAATAGAGTTAACCAAATATAAATTTAATTGTTAAGGTTATGATCCATACATGTATAAATATTAACCCTAGTCATAAGGGAATGAGAGAATAATCACATTATAAACATGACAATATGAGAGTGCTACATAAATAAAGATGTAAAGAAAAGATATACTAATAAGTATATAAAAAATAAATAGATGAAAAGTTAGAGTCATATATAAATTGTAGAATGATAAAGTGGAGAAAAATGTGTAAAGTAGAAAATAAATATATAAAAGATGTAAAAGATGTGAGTGGTGAATATTAAAATAAATATATATTAGAAAAAAAAGAGGAAATTAAGACAAAATGAAAAAAATACAAAATAAAACAAAAGGGGGAGGGGGGTTAATGTACAGAGGGTGCATCACCCTCTGTCTTAACAGAGAGTTTCACCATCTGTTTCGGCTACATGGATGATATTACCCTTTATTTACTGTTGACTAGAGAGTGATATCACCCTTTATTTACTGTTGAACATAGAATGACATCACCCTCATTTTACTTATTTTTTTAGGTTTTAGTTTAATTTCTTACTTTTATATAATATAACTATAAATATTTTTTCCTATTTTAATATAATATAACTATAATATTATATATAAATTAATATTAGAAATCTCAAAGTATAAATATTTTTGGGTTTTAATATATATATTTTTATTTTGGACTACTTAGTTCACTAATTACCATTATTTCCTTTTTTCATTCATTGCTACACAAAAAAGGAATGATCATATGTGATAATTAGTTCAAACAAGTGTTACTAAAATAGCAACAAGATCTAAAAAAGAAAAGACTTGTGAGAACATTAAAAATTTTAAAACTTAAATATTTGCATAAACTTTATATATATGTTTAACTCCCTATTTTATGTATTTTTATGCATAAGAAATTATCATAGGAGATTTCTGCAACAAATATACACTTTCAACCTATTAAATGGTTGATTCACATTGAGTTAATTTTACACCCCTCAAAAGCTTTATCATTATCCTCATTGATTAGATTGATGGAAACTATATTTCATTATCAAATCATCAATGTATTAAAGTAAAACTCAAGATTAAGAGTAAAAAATAAAGAAGAAGGAACAAAGCATATAAACTACATGGATATGAAGGAGAAATGACGAAGAACAATGAACAATATATATTATTAGTAGAGGTGAAAAAATTTAGACTACATTAAGAAAATTGAGAGAAGATGAATAGATAAATAGAAATGTAAACTCTATTTCTCTCTCTAAGAAAATCTCTCTTATTTCTCACACAAACTCTCTAAAAGATCATTCTCCTTCTCTCAAAAGCCTCTCTTCTTCCTCACTCCAAAAGTCCCTCTTCAAGTGAAGACCCTCTATATTGATAGGCAAAATTAGGGTTTCAATTTTTTTTAGTCTTTATGCTCCCTTTTTTTTAGTCCTTGAACTTTTTTCTTATCTTTTTAGTCCCTAATCTATTTATCTAATTTATACATTGTATTTTTTTTTGTTTTTCAAAAAATCACACATTGTCTTACGCTAGTAAATAGACTAATAAATAAAATATGTATATTTAAATTATTGGACTGGACAAAATACAGTATCTATAAGTAGGAAGGGTCATGATGGTAGTTGGAGTATTTTTCTAACAATCTAGATGAATTAAGCTCCAGTTTGCTCAAGGAGAAATTGAATTCTTACTTAGACTGATTTTGACTGTTGAAAAACAATTCAATAATTCGGATGAACTGAACAAGACATCTTAAACAAAAAAATCTTACCTAGAATACAATGGGTCCTATGCTTTACGTTACCGTGAATTTGTAAAAAATATTAGATTTTAATAACAAATCATTAGCTTTTAATAACAAAAAGATAGAAAGGGAACTAGACTAGGGTTGGGCTCGGACTAAGTAAGATGACCAGTCGTTTTATATTCACTCTCGATCAACATATGAAAGGAAATGACAAAAGTAGGCATACTTGGTGGAGTGGAGGAAAAAGATTTGAATGTTAAGTTCATCTGGGTAGTTGTTTTTCAAGCAAACCACACATTTCGAACAAGAATGTCTCTTGTTTAGCCGAGCAGAAGACAATTCAAATCCGGATGAATAGAGATTTTCTTTTTTGAAAAATAGTATGTAGGTGTGTCCATGTTAATGGCCCTTGGCTTTTGCATTTTACATATAGTGTTTGGAAACTTTCAAAACTTCTTTAGGGAGGTAGTATCAAATCATAAGCTAAAATTAACTAAAATTTCATGGCGGGTTCCACCAAGTTTTGGCTTTGTTCTTGTTCGTCTTCCTCTTTGATGGCTGCTTCTGCTTGTGGGACAATTATCACCCACTATCTTCTCCATTTTAATTGTTTTTTTATAAAATAAATGGGTACAGAAATCACATATATACTTGTAGAGTACGTACATGTTTTGTTTCTACAAAAAAATATGTACTTGTGGAATATTTAATCATATTATTTTTCTCAAGTGTCAAAATGATTTAATGTATTTGAATGTAGCAATCATATATTGTAACAAATCATGTCTCTTAAAAGTGTAAGTTCAATTCTATTAGTTAATAGTTGGATCAAACCGAACCGACCAAGCTTAAAGAATTAAGAACTCGGTTGGTTTTTTCAAAAATCTCAAACCCAATCAAATATACTCTAATATATCGACTGAACCGGATGATTCGGTTAGATTCGATTATTTTGCTAGATTCAATTATTTGGTTCTTCAGTTTTCTTACACCCTACGATGCCTCTAATCTTTTTCTTTCATTCTTTCTCTTTTTATTTTTCCATATTTGCGGAAAATAATCCCACTTTCCCCCTTTATATATGATCTTTCTTCTTTTCTTTTTCTGTAGATTCCTTCTCTTAAAACAGTATGGGCTTTCTTAACTTAAAATCCACAACTGTCTTTGGCGGGAGATTCTGATAACAAGAAAGAAAACAAAGATTCTGATAACAAGAAAGAAAACAAAGACATGGCTGATAGCCCTATTTGTAGTTTTGTGCCAGTAGGGCTCCACCATTTAATGATTTCAAAATAACCAATTCAATAATGTTCTTCATTCTACTTCGTTCATTTATTCCATGTGGCATAATTTTTCTAATCCACATCGATTGGCTATCTGGTGGATAGAAAAGTGGTTTAATTAGTTGGGGACATAGGGGTGAGAATGGCTATAGCAATAGGGAATTGTTCACAATATTATATTAGTATCTATACCCAAATTTGTGAAGGTTTTAGTAGGTTAATCATGAACCTGGATTGCTAGAATTAAAGAAATTAGAAAAGGTACAAGAAGCTAGTAAATTTGTATTTATATTTCATATATTTAATATAATATATAGTTAATATGACATACAAACGGACCACTTAGACTCTTAGATCGCTTGGTTATCTTGACATTTTGCTTATGCATGATCTGAGATCTAAGTCTTATAAATTCTCAATTTTCTAATAACAAAAAAAAACAATACAATCAGACTTAGCTTGGTCCTTGTTATTTAAACTAAGTTAGAACCATTAAAATGTAGAATCATAGATATGCTATTGTTATAGAATAACTTATTTGAAGCATAATGATCATACGTCTATAATGCATTGTATTAATCATAATAGGTCTCATTTTATAGGTTCAATTCCTACCGGATGCACGCCAATAGGACTCTCATTTTGCAGATTTTAAAGTCAGCTTTTACAATTATAGTTGATCACAAAATAAAATGTTTCTATTGTTGATTCGTTGGATCGCAAAGGTCTTTACTCCATGTCTTTTAAAACACTTGGTCAATATCCTGGTTACTAAGCTAAGGTAAACTTTTTTTTTATTCTTACAGTTACTCAATGCATGATTTTAGTGGTAGAATTACTTCAAGTGAGTTGCAAATATAAGGGTTCTGATTATTTTGATGTGATTTAAGTACTAATCTCTACTAGATTATGATAGTTCGTGGGCCACTCTTTGGGTGGAGGCACAACTTCCCTTCTAACTTATATTTTGTGAGAGCAGAAAGAGTTGTTCACAACCTTTTGTGTTACCTTGCCCCAGGTTAGTGTTTTATACATTTGATAGCATAATTTTTTTTGCAACGCTTATCAATGTCTCTTTAGTTAGGTTTGAAATTTGCAGCTGCTTGTATGGCATGGGATTTGGCAAAATCAGGCACTGATTTTATTACTTTTGTTATTAATGGAGCACTTGGTACCTACATTTTCAGCTTCTTCAGTTGATGGTGCTGAGGTTTGTTAAGCATTTTTTTAAAGTTCCTCTCTCACATTAGTTTTTTTTAAAAGAATATTTTTTTCTATGGCAGAACATTACTCAGTTTATGAGTATCTTATGATAAATTGATTTTGTTTCTTGTGGATATTTATGCTGGTTGGATTTGACATTTTATTTCTTGATGGACTTTAGTTGGTGAGATTTTATGATGTTGATGGTAGGAGGGTAGCTTGTTACACTAGGTCTCCGTTGGGAATTCTATTCCTCTGGCTCTTTCTTGGATTATTTGGAGGGAGAGAAACATCAGAACCTTTGAAGGGCTTGAAACTTCAAACATGTAACAACATCTGCCTCGATTAATGATCTTAGTATGTTTGAATCAATTATTATAGTGTTTGGTTGTAAGTTTTATGTCATAGGGTGTGATAACTCTATTGAATATGTTTGTATCAATTGAAGGTTATGAAATGGTATATATATGTTCTTTTCTTATAAATATACAACACTTGAAATGCTTCCCCATCCTACAAAATAATAAAGTTTTATGTTATAGGGTGTGTTAACTCTTTTGAGTATGTTTGTATCAATTAGTTTTATTTTATGCTTTATTTGAGTTATTATTTTATATATGGTTTAGTTCTTGTGAAAAATCGTATATCTCTAACAAAAATAATTTTTTTCTTTCCATGACAGTTTTTAAAAAAAAATTTAGATATTATATGACGGGGATTCCTTATCATCTAAATGGTTTTGACGGCACGTATGATGACGAGGATTTCCCGTCATCTAATTGGTTTTGGCGGAACCTATGATGACGGGGATTCCCCATCATTTAATTGGTTTTCATGGCACCCTATTACGACAGTTTTTATTGAACAAGAGTATAAATGATAGCTCAATAGATGACAGTCGATTAGCCATCATTATTAGGTTATAATGACGGATTTTCACTGTCACCTAAAGCCAAAATTATTGTAGTGTTGGCCTGAGTAGGAGTTGCCTTGACTTGAGCTACATTTTCCTCCTTTTAGGTTCTTCCAAGATTCTAGTTTCCCCCTCCTCTATTTTGATTAAAGAACTTGTTCCCACGACCTCTATATACATTAGCGCCTCTAAAATTATTGGCCATCATGGCCATGGTTGTATTTGCAGGTCTTGCTTCTTGTTCTGATCTGATATGGATTGTTCCTCAGCCTTGCAGAGTACATGTAGCTCTTGCAGATGAAGGGCTTCGAATCTTGTTCATATGGATGTCTTAAAAAGCTGCATATTCATAAGATAGGCCACTAGGAGTGTACATGAGAATGTCCTCATCTTCAATCCGAACTAATACTGTAACAAGCTTATTTCATGCTTCTTTAATTCTCTGAATATATGCATCCACCGATTCATAGCCTTTCTTGTTAATATAATACAATCCTGACTTTAGTTGTAATATGTTTGATCTTGTTAAGGATGAATATCTCATCAAGAGACTGACAGACTTTTTGTGAGGTTTTGTATCCTACAACATTGGAGAATGCTGTATGGGAAAGGGTTGCATTGATCAAGGTCATCAATGCTTGATCATTTGCTATCCAATATTGGTATTTGAGATTAATCTTGTCTGTAATTTCACCTTTTTTTCAGAGACTAGAAACTTAGTTGGATAGATGAGAGATCTATTTGCATACTCAAAGCATGATTGTGCTCTCAAAATTGCTGTAACTTGATATTTTCATAGAATAAAGTTATTGGAATCTAATTTGATCAAAATCAGATTGCATATGTTTGATGTAAGAAAAATTGGAGAAGATTGAGAAGCTATTGAGATGTGTGTTTATAGCTCTGATACCAATTAGAATTTCACAAAGAGATGAAGACAATTGATATAGAATAGAGAAGAGTTAGAAAGAAAGAAAGGAGGAAATCTTGAAGAGAAAAGAATGAATCTTGATATCATTCACTCTTAACATAATTACAACATTGGTCAAGTATATATATAGTTATAACAGAAAACCAAGCTTAGGCTAACTAATGCAAGGTATAAACTGCAATAACTTTACAAAGGTTAAAACTTAATAACGTCATCTAACAATTTATTGGACAGTTTGATTGGGTTAGAAACTAAACCGTTAATTATCGGTTCAGTTTAAGCTGGGTTAACGGATTCCTTATACTTCAAATTAATATTAGAAAATAATTTCATATTAGTAAATTATGTTCAATGTTTAATATAATCAAGCAAATAAAATAAATAATCAATGATTTAGTATAAAAATAGAATTATCAGTGTGTTTAAAGTAAAGTCGAAGTTTATGTTTACGAGGGTGAGAAAGAACATATGACTGTTGTGTTAAAGACCAAATTGCTGAGTTGATGGGAGAAATAATATTTTGATTGTTTTTTTTATTGCAAGTGCCATTACCATGTTTGATCAAATTCATCTTTTTTATTTTACTACTGTTTTATTTCTTACAAGCTTAGAGTACTTTTGTTGCGACGGTCTTAAATCTTACACGAAACTTACATGGTATCACTTCAACAAAATGGCTCTTTCATCGCCAAAGATCTTTTGTCACGAAAAATGTTTCGTCCCACCACCTTTGTTGTAGGCGCATGGTGTTACATAGACGTATGAAGTATTTCGACACTAACTTTTTGTCTCCATATGTTTCGTGACGACATTACACCTTCATCTGAAATAGGTTTCAAACACAAACTAGTTTTCACCTTGAAAAATTATTTGTAACTAATAGATATTCCTCTCTAATAATTATTTGTAACAATACATATTTATCTCCACAACTTAGACAGACAAAATTAATTTTTCAAAAATGGTCTCATATCTCCAACTATTTCTTTTAATATAATTTATAATATGTTCTAAAAGTAATTAAAAACGATATAAAATTTAATGAGAAAATTAACATATAAGATAGTATTATTTCTATCAATATTAATAGTTTGTGAGTGTTAACAAACCTCCAATAAGTGTTAACAAAACTACGCCTAATTAAAATCTGACTATACTTAATTTATTTATGTCCGAGCGTAAACATCTCTTTCATGCCATACAATTAATCTTCTTGTTGGTTCAATTATTATTATTGTTTGTTAATGATAGTTTTTCTTGCTCCAGACAAAAAACTTTACTCATCTACAATACTTTTCACCTGCGAAGTCTTGACAATAGTGGTTGCAAGAGATGGAAAAAATAAAAAATTACGTATCGTATTCGTAACAGAAAAAAAATTACAAAGATATAATTATCCTAATACCGTCTAAAATTTGACCCAAATTAAGAATCCCCCTCAACTCGGGAGAAAAGGTGTTAGGAAAGAGAGTAAATATGGAGAAACGTTGTCATATTACTTTCATGGAGAAGGTACATATATTGATTAACCCTACGATGTTATTTGATAATGAGTTGAAATCTTGTTTAGAATAATGGAGATATATGATTAATATATTTGGTTTGTAAAAACTTTTTAATGATAAGATGCATAAAATATGCTAATTTTATACTTTGATCCTTCAAATATGCAATGACTAATAATATTTAATTAAAACATCATCATAAAAATAATATAACATCTTAATACTTACCTATAAAACTATATTAAAAAAATTCATTTGTAAAAAGAAAATAGAAACAAATAAAGATCAGATTTTATGAAAAAAAACTAAAACCCATTAAAAATAGGGTTTAAAAAGTTAATTAAAAATTAGGTTTTAATTTTTTTTTTTGTTGAAACTACCTGCAAAAAAGCCCGCTACACAATCTCATAACGGGAATCCAAGATTACTGTGTTCGGTTTGTAAATTTTTTAATTGTTAGATGTTCATGAGAATATAATTTAACTTTTTAATCCTTCAAATATTCATACATAATATTTAGTTAAATAGTATTTTCAAAATCGTTATTAATAATCACCTAAAAAATATTAAAAATGAGATGTAAAAATTTAAAGATAAAAAATTGTATTAAAAAATCCACTAAATCCTATTAAAAATTGGGTTAAATGGATTAGAATTTAGGGTTCAATAGCTCAGAACCCATTAAAAATTAGATTTAGAAAAACTAGTTTTCTAAACTAAAAAAAATCCAACTTTCGGATGTGAATTTGTACATTAACATTGAAAGCTTAGCCATCCAAATGTTTATTTATAAACTATTAACAAAATTTTATAAAACCAAAAAAACAAATAATTAAGAGATAGGAAAGAAAGATTGTTGGGGTAATATTGAGGGGAAATAAGGGGATAATCTTTGATACATCTCCTCTTGAGGATGTATCATATACCTAATGGGAGAGGGCATCCCATTCTCTCAAGAATAGGATGTCCCTTGGGATACTCTCCAAACATGTGTATCTAAAAATCTCATTAATCTCACATTCCACCCCTAACATACCCTATCCAAATGGCCCCTAAAAGTTTATGTACTAACTACTAAAGTGTTACATGATGTGCACGTGATCGAGACCGTTAAATCTTTTAATTCTTTTCCTCACATATTTAGGGTCATAGTCCTTCCAAGTAAGTAGAAAAGAAAGATCTAGCATTAAGTTTTATATACATATATGCTTTATTAAAATTGTGAACACAGAGATTTATGTTTCAATTGGTGAATAAATTTTAACTGAATTTTATGATATTATCTTATTCAATGAGTAGACTAATTAATATTAATAGGAGAGAAACATATGACACTTTATGATTTTTGTACCTCTCAATACTTTATATTATGAATAATAAAAAATATTTATTTTAAAAACACCTATGTGTTGTAGAATCTCTAAAAACGTAATGAAGTTTTTAATGTGTTATTAATGAGTATCCTTCCATAAACATGTTTTATTATTGTTGGTCATGGAAATTTGAAAATCAAAAACTTTACTGACATTTGTTTCTTTTAAGGATTCGTTAATGAATCTTAATAAATCACTTAAAATGTGATGTGTATTTGGTATTGATAATAAATCTACATTAAAGAAATATTAATATTATTAATAATTCATAATTAATTATTTTTTGAATATCACAATTTTATATGAATAATTGAAAAACTTATAGTCAATTGTCATATAGGGTATAAAATGTCATTTTTGAGATTTAGGAATCATAAGTGGATAATATTGTCAAAAGTAATTCTCATTTGCTTGCCAGTTTTAATATATTATAGATAAGGAATAAGTTGAAGTTGTAGAGTATTTTTTGATACATATGATTAAACTCAAACTCCCAAATTTATATTGTCGTAATGAGTTCGACTCACTTATAAGTTCTTTTAATTTGTAACTTTGGCAAAGAACAAAGAAACATATAATTTGGATTCACTGTGAGAAGCGCGTATTGCATTTCTAGAAACAGCTATGTAAAGTTATGATTCAAGGAAGAACAATTGTAAGGATGAGGAGTGCAAAAATTATTATCTTTCCATCTTCCCCTTGAACCGATGCAGAGACTACACGAGCCTAAATGAGACGTGTGAGAAGATGCTGATGTGCAACCAATCGTTCTGAAATAGAGAGAGAATGAAGTTGCTCAAATTGCATGATACAGAGAAAAAATTCACAAAAAATGCAATAAATTAGCTGTGAAAATAGTGAGCATTGAAGGTTAGGTCACGAATATGATCATGTCCACTTTAAAAACACTATTCAAATTTTGAGAAAGAAACCTACACATCATGATATATATCCATATATATATATATATAAGGATAATATTATCTCTTACTAAAGTTATAAATTTTACACGAATTTAAAGAATAATGACTCAAACCATATGCATGTGTATGAATTTGAAGGTAAGATTCTGTCTGATTAAATATTCCATTTTGTTTTAAGGTTTTTAATATTTCAAAATGATCCAAAAAAATAAGATCAACTAATTGTAAATGTCATTTAAGCGATTATTTAAAACAAAATCAAATATTTTTCACCATATTAATACTACATTAACCTCAAGTAGTAACTGACAACTATGTTTTCTGATATTTAAAAAGTTTCTTGATTTCACTAATTGATTTTTAAATAATAATAGAAAAAATGTTTTCATTATTTTATCAAAACTCATTATTGAATCACAATATGTGAAGGGCCCTTAACCATCATTGTCATACGTCTCCTCCATATAGTAATACTTGGAACAATTTAAATTTGCATTACATATTTGAATAGAATTCAAAAATTATATTCACAATTTATCAACGGTTTAGATTGAAGTCGGCTTCAATCCATTAATTTCACTATCATGGAATTCAGAGTTGTTTTTCAAACTTCCCCTCATACCCGCGCACTAAAGCAAGAACTCCGTTGATTGTATTTATTATTTATTTCCTCAAAAAATTATTATTATTTATATTTCAAACAAACCAATTCCCTGTAAGCATGAGACTTCGGAACCAGTTCTAGACACTGAGAAAGAAAGTATTTTATATCGCTAGAATCTTTTAGCCTCTCCTCTCCCTCAGGCTCAGTCCCACACTATACAAGACTCCGACCAACCATTTACTTACAGACAGTCACAGCCACAGCTCAATATCAAATTCCCATCCTCTAAACATTTAATCATTACTCAAACTCCAATAAGAAAACCCATTTCCCGGATTTTGGATTGGAAATTTAAAGATTGAAGTTTGGTCTGATTCTACAATGATTTCTTCATCTTTTTATGTTTTTGTTCGTTTTCGATGGCAGAGGCAGATGTAGAGTGAAGGATTAAAAGGAAGAAGGGAAAGGGAGAATCCAAGGCAAATGGGCGTGGCATAGGGAGCTTTTAGGAGATAGTAGCTTTAGTATGGTTCCGTTTGAACCCAACAGTCCCCCTTAAAAGATTACAGAAAAGAGAGGGAATTGTTCCTTTTTGGGGACTCTGCAAATTTCTTTCTTTTTCCCATTTTTTATATACCACTGGAAAGCGTTAGGCTTATGCATGCTACTTGGGTTTGATAAAAGGAGGAAGCACATAAGAAAGAGAGGAAATATCATTTAGAAGAACAATGCAGCTGCCAAGGAAGAAGCTCTGTCCTGAAGATCCCATTAAGAAGGAGAGACACATTGTTACATGGACTCAACAGGTGCTCTGTTTTTTCTTTAATATTTTCTTAATTTTTTAAACAATTAATTTTTCTCTGTTTTGTGAATCTTGGGAGTGTTTTCTGATATGGGTAATTGAATTTCAGGAGGATGATATACTGAGAGAGCAGATTAATCTACATGGAACAGAAAAGTACGACTTTTTTCACTGTCATTTAAGAAATTTAATCTGATTACTGTTGACAAGTACTTTATTTTCAAACACAATATCTTTCGTGTTTGAAACTGAGGCAATTGTTGTGATTTATGTACAGTTGGACGATCATTGCGTCAACATTTCAGGATAAAACAACTAGGCAGTGTAGAAGAAGGTAAATAATATGAAAATGACAAGGATAATTCAAAAGCATGATTAGTTGTTCTGATTTGAGTAATAGTTTTTAGCTGATGTTCTTTCTGACGATAATATTTTCAGATGGTATACATACCTGAATTCTGATTTCAAGAAAGGTGGCTGGTCACCGGAAGAAGATATTCTCCTCTGTGAGGTAATTGATGCTTCTCTCTTCATGTGAGGTTGACAGAAACTCAAAAACGAATATTCAATATCGAAAGGAAGAACTCTTTGTTACCCAAGGATAGGGAAAGTTTAACACCAAAAGAGTCATTGAAAATCTGTTCTGATTAGCATTTCTTCATTGATGAATGTGGAGGTGATCCAATTGCTTAACCTTGTCTATAGGCTCAGAAGATTTTCGGAAACAGATGGACTGAAATAGCGAAGGTGGTTTCAGGCAGGTATATAATATTTATGTTCTGTAATCTGCAATAAAATTTTGCAGTAACATGTAAATGACATACATATTTGGGTGCGGTGCCGTTTATGCAGAACCGATAATGCAGTGAAAAACCGATTCTCTACTTTGTGCAAAAAGAAAGCTAAATATGAAGCAATAGCAAAAGAGAATGCCACTTCATTCATCAATCCAAACAAGAAAAGGGTGATGTTTGAAAATGGGTATGGTGAAAATGGATCATCAGAAGATACAGTTGAACATAAGAGAATAAGGTGAAGTACAGATGGGATAAGTTCAAAGAAAATGTTATGAAGTTATAGTAGCAGATTATAAGAACTAAACTCTTTGCTGCAATTCAGGAGGATTCACACATCTGGTATAAGTGAAAATTGCACTTTTAGAGACAAATCAAAGCCATGTGGAACCATCAACCAGCAGCTAAGAGAGATTCAAAACTACCAAAATGTTTCCAATTTGCCAGCCAAACAGATCTACAATGATGGTAATTCGAATTTTAATGGGAGTTACCTTCTTTATGCTATGATCAGATTGTTATCATAAATATGTCAATCGGAGTAGGAGAATAAATACAAACACCCATTTTTCTTTTTGAACTTCATTCGTAAAAAATAAAAAAGAGAAATATCCTCCATTCCTTGAAAGCTTCATTTCTTGCTGAGGACTTGGTTTCCTCTATTATTGAATGCTGACAGTATTTGTTTGTTTCTTCATTATAGGAGGTCAAAAGAACAAGGGGCAAGGAACATTTCTTCGAAAAGATGATCCAAAGATAACTAGGTTAATGCAACAAGCAGAATTGCTCAGCTCACTAGCGGTAAAGGTTAATACAGAGAATACAGACCAAAGCCTTGAAAATGCTTGGAAGGTGAGAAAAAAGATTTACATATATTAGTTTACAGCAAGGAAAAATCAAAACCAATTTGTCATCATGACATTCAGGTTCTCCAAGATTTTCTGAACCGAAGCAAAGAAAACGAATTACTCGGATTTAAAATCCCTAACATTGATCTTCATCTCGAAGATATTAAAGATTACGTAGAGGAAATGAGGAGAAGCATTCATGGTAACCCCGGGAGGTATTTAACTAATAAAACTATGAGCATTATGACATTCAGAAAGAAGTTAATTCTTATAGTAACCCAGTTCAATTGTAATGCATGCAGACAACCGGATCTACATGAGTCTCCTGGCAGTTCTGAATACAGTACAGGATCTACTTTCATGACAAAGACAGCTGAAGATAAAACCGCGCAAAGTCAAGCTGAGGTAGGGACATTGCAGCAGGATGTAAAAGGAATTTCTTTTGCTGCAACCAGAAAGCAGGGTAATGAATGGAAGATTTTAACTATGTAAGCGTGGCAAAAGGCGTCTTACTGATCTAAATTTTGCCGAAACTTAATGCAGAAGAGGATTTTCAGTGTGGTGATGAACAAGCAGACGATGCTGTTGCTTCTTCCTTGTCTAGCACAGGGTTCACTTCCCCTATTCAAGTAATTCCGATCTTCAGATCCTTGGCAGCCGGAATCCCCAGTCCACAATTTTCCGAAAGTGTAAGTTATTCCCTTAAAAAGCCATTTGTAGTAGTTTGCATACATGGTACTAGCATCAGTATTAAGCATCCATAATTGGATTAGCAATAGTAACAACTTTTGAGAGTATAAAGATTGCCACAAAAGCAGTGCCTGCATTTAGTAATTAATAGCCAACCAAAACTACAAGTGAGTGTTGAATGCATTGCTAAGTATAAAGCGTGGCAAATGTAAGAAGCTTTCTTGGTAGTTTTGCTCTCTTAAAATTTTTAGCATGAAATCTGAAAAATATTCTTCCGTTGTTTTGTTACTTTCCACAGCTTCATATTTCGGAGAAATCTTCAACTCTTTATATTCGTTTACGAGAGAACATAGCAAACTGTAAAACTTAATTGAAACATCAAAAGTCTTTACATCAAACAACAGCCAAAGGCATTAAAAGTATCAATATATAGGTTTATCTCAGGAGAAGGATACTCGACTGCCTTGCTGCATTCTACAAACACAGAGAGCCTATCTTAAGACGGATCGTAGAGAAAAACTGAAAGATCACTCAATTTATAGCTCAAGTATTCCGTAGTCTTGCTAAGCAAAATATGTTTCACTCCATTGATCAAGTATATATTAAAAGTCCAGAAGCTAGTCAGTTCACTACACAATTCTTGAGCAGGCTCTGCTCCACATATCCACAAGCTACTTTTGCTCTTTCATTAAGCAGATAAAGATACAAAACTAATTTCTTTTATAATCAGAATCAATCATGCATTTGTACGTAAAAAATATTATTAAGATTGATGGCTTATTTTATCGTTTTTCTTTTTCAGGAGAAGAAATTCCTGCATAAAACACTTGGACTGGAGTCCCCTTCCCTTAACCCAAGTACCAATATTTCACAACCACCAACCTGCAAAAGAGCTCTTCTCCAAAGTCTATAACCAATCCTTATCTCATACTAAAATTCTACTTGTCTATATCCAAACTTCGTTTTCTTTTTCCTTTCAGGAACGCTAGTTCCTTGGATTGCAGCCATCCTGGCCCGACTTTTTTTTTCAGAGGCATATTAAGATCTGCATCCTAACCCCCCCCCCCCCCCCNNCCCCCCCCCCCCCCTGATACGAGTCATGGAGAGTTCTGATTCTCAAGCATGGTAAAGCATTTTTTACAGCACAGTTTCCTTAGCTAATATTCGATCAACCGCCATGTGCTTCATGTGGTAGTCTTCACTTTGTCATCTCATGGAAGTTTGGTGGACGCTCACGTTTTTGCGCAGGCCTTTCCATAGTACATTGCCTGCTACACAATCCTAGATATTCAGTGTGTAAGTATGCATTGGCAGCTTTCTGCCTATATATATATATATATATATATATGATTGAATTGAAGAAAAAAGTAGAGATGATTTAACCAGTCTGAATGGAACCCTATATACTTTTATCTTTTTTTTTTGGGTGTGCAGAGGTATAGGATAAAGTTTTTATTCATTAATTTGGGGGATTTCTTATGTATTGAAAATTAATATGATTTCAGTGGAATACGTTTTCGTGTTGGTGTGCATAGATACCTTTTCTCTACCTTGTCTTTTTGCTTCATGCTTTTTTGGCTGGTAGCCTGGTAGTAAGTTGTGATTGTATTTGCAGAACCTGTATGCAAGATTTGAGAAATTAGAGTAACAAAGCAGACAACGTGTAAAAGTATAGGATAAAGATGGTTTGAGTAAGAGAATACAGATTTTCCCTCATATGTGTTTCTTTAGAAAATGCAAGGCGAAGATAGGGCAATATGAATTGTAAAATTTGTGAGATAGGATGTAAAAGTCAACTTACATCTTATAGAATTTACTCCCGAGTCCAGTCCTCCATTTCGGTGAACAGAGTGAAAAAACCCGCGAGTGAGAGAATTCAAAGAAACATAAGAAACAGAGGACGCTGAATTATATAAGTCACTGAGACCCTCCCTCCCTCCCTCTTTTCGTTCGCTCACTGAGAATGCAGTAAACTTACCTCAAGCTTTCTCTCTGATTTTACTCTCTCTCTCTCTCTCTCTCGTTTCGTTCGCTCGCACGCTCGCTCACTGAGAATGCAGTAAACTTACCTCAAGCTTTCTCTCTGATTTTACCAATTATGGACGTCGAGAGAAAGACGGGGTCTGATACATCTGAGTCGCGTGAGATGGTCAATCCATGGTGGGGGCGTGGACTAATATAATTATGACGAAAGCAAAAAAAGCAGAAGGTGAAAGTGGGAGGGACTCTTTACAAAATGAAATGTACTTAGTTATTGCTATTAAACTTTGTCGAGGAAAAGACACTGTTTGACTGTTTTTATCCCCCTTTCCTCTCAAAAAGGGAAAATTTGTAAGCAAAAAGAAATGGAAACAGATGCTTTCCCTCGCTTAAACTTTCAGCAATGTTTCATAGATTTTGCACTAAATAACTTCATGATATAAATAAACATTCCTTATCATAGGAGGGAAGAAAGACATCAGAAGAAGTAATCACATCAAAGAAGAAGTGCACGTCAAAACTTTGTTATAATAATTCCAATAACGATATGTTCATCTACATTCGCCAATTTCCTAAGAGTATCTAATTTTGATCCTATTGAACACGAGCCTTATGTTAACATGGATAATATAATAGAATGAAAGGTAACAAAGACCTCCAACTCACTTTCCTTCCAAAACAGCAGAAAAAAAGAAAAGAAAAGAAACATATAAGTTCAAAAATGTAAGTTTCCTTATCACATGGACTTCCTCTTTTTCTGCATCTTCTGCCACTTGAGGTATATTTGATATGATAAGCCAGAGAAGACCATAAAAACGCATCCCCATTGTTTTGACGACAAGGGATTACCACTTAGCAGTGAAGATACCACGATGCTTACAAACTTGCGGGTAGTAGTGATGGTGGTGTTAGCAAGGGAACCAAATCGACTAATCGTTAGGAAGATGAAGTTTTGGCCCACTGCACCACAGAGGCAATAGAGAAGAATGTCCCATGCAGCCTCTGGATGCTGCTTGCAGAACTGGATGGCCTCAAATCCGCTACCATGTGGCCAGCCAAACATGTAAATCATGTTATATATAGTACCCCATAGATTCATCCCCAACATTATGTCCCAAGCACTTGTTCTTGGGTACCTGAACAGGATACAATCATAGGTATTATAAATTTAGCCATTTAAATAAGATACCTACAAGATTGCCAGTAAAAAAATTATTAAAGTCCAAGCTAATGGAACTCAATATTAACAACATTCTACTTTCCATATATATTTTCTTTTCATTGGCTAATATTGAAGAAATGAAGAACAATGCTGCAGATACAATCAGCTTTGCTGGGATATTAATGATATAGGAGGCTTTTCACATGAACGAGTTTTTTCCCTTCCAGATGATAAAGGAAGGGATGATTTTGCCTTTGCCTATACAGCTGACAGATTAAATTAGCTCACAGTGATTGATCTTTTAACCTCAATCCCCCTCTTCTAAAGAATTAGAAAAGTACAAAGAAAAAACACACAAGCATCTACCTTTCAGTGATGGAATCTTGAGTAGCATTTGTAAATCCATCAAATGCCAGGTTCAGGAAACATAGCCCATATCCAAGGGGGGCATTAGGATGTGCCAGCTTGCTGATAGTCTTTGAGCTAGTCTGAAAACAACTCACGCATACACTAGGTGACGTAAGCCTCTAGGAGTGTTATAAACTTATACTGTTACATTTTCATCGATTGTTAGTCACAGAAGAGCATCCACTTCCTCACCTTTAAGAGTGCAAATGTAGATATTCCTCCAGCAACAAGGAAAGTACAAACATACTCGGGAATCGTATACTTAATACCATAAACTAGGGCACCCATCAGCATCACTGCATAAAAAGTTATACCAACCTTTAGTTACGTGCAAGTGATGGAGATAAGACAAGGCATATAGAGATGGCTCACAGCGAAATCTTAGTTTTCATAATTAACAAGCTCCTCTACCAATTCGATTTTTTGAGCCAAATTACTAATGATAACATAGCCCCAAAATAGTGTCCCCTGTTCTACTACTTTTCCTTTTAGTGCAACCAAAAGTTCAGTCATGTTCAAAGTAATTTTAACATTAATTGAAGTAAAAAACTTGTCAATATCTCACCTGGAATCATTTTTGAAGACTTGGCCAGGACCTGCACATAAGAAGATCCCCGTTATTTTCTAAACCCAAATAGAAACTGACCTGACTAAACATCATGAAAAACTGAGAGAGCCAATGAGCGTCAAAATGAAAATCAGAACGTAGCAGATACTCTGTACAATCTTAATATTGTAACTACAGTTATATGAGTAACGCGCCATCATATATGTTTTCTAGTGTGAGCAGAAGTTGGAAGCGATCAACCGGTAAATAAGAATCCAAAACAAGGAAAAGGTGTCAATTAAAGAGGCAGTAATGCTTGCCTGTGCTGGGTAGCTAATATACTTTAACGCCTCAATTCCCATTGCTGGCCCAATTGTATTTGTGATACCAGCACTCCAGTATGTCCACCATGGAGCACCACCTTTGCTACCGCTCGACCAGAGCTTTATCACTGTTTAGCAGCAGCAATAAACAAAAATGTTTCACCATCAGCATTTTAGATCTTTTGCCTTTAAATGATACAGAAAGTGAAATCAAAGAGAACAAAATTGAAAAAAGAAATAAAATATACACAGAGACACTCACTTATATATGACCATACTAAACAGACTACATTTTGTGCCAGGTTTAGAAACGAGAGGTGTTCAAATCTCTTCCCATCAGGGCCAAATCGCTTGGTGGATCTAACAAGAGAAAAAAGATAAATGAATAAACATGATTAAAGAGCTGCAATTCAATAAAAAAAAACCCTCAGCACATATTGAATAGTATACCCTTATCTAACACTTACATGAATTTCGCCTAAAAAGGCTGCTACACCTAAATGTTCGAAACAAAAATCAAGTGAGCATATTCCTAATAACAACGGTTTCAGCTAAAGTTAGACAATCTCTGCTCCACATCAAAGAGCAAACTAATCCGTTCATGTCAGAGCCTTGAAAATATATTATGTGCAAGCAAAAGGCCGAATTCCACTACAGGAAACTATGGTCACAACACATTTACCTCACATCAGAAATGCCAGAAACGAGAAAAAAGTATCTAGAATAATTTCCCAGAAAAAATATCCGATAAATCTCTTCCTCTCTAAGAAACGACGAGGGGACAAAAATTAACTTACAGAGTTTCCTGAAGAAGACCTTGGTAGATATAAGCAGACCAAATCCCGGCGACGCAAAAGGCCAAAACTAAAATGCGGCGTAGTCCACTGCCGTGAGCTTCCATTCCAGCCCCTCGATGTTGCCGGAGAACCTTAGATCCGGCGCGTTATTCACGTAAAGAACCGTAATATCAGGCTTCCTTATATGATCAAACAATGAGGATAAACGAGGACTAGAAGCAAAGTTGAGAGAGAGATGACCAGAATTAACTACCACAGTCGCTTCCGGGAGAGACGTTGATATAAGAAGGCACAATAAGCCACGTGGGTAATATCTATTGGATGCATGACTCTATTCGCTCTTCTCATTGGTTGGACCGACGCGGACCTTGCTTGGAGGAGCCAAGTGAAAGTCATGGAATCTCCAACGTATAACGATGGGCTACGAAAGGACTTATACAACTTGTAGCGTTCTTCATTTATAATTAACGAAACTCCTATATAAATTTAAGAAATAATATTTTTTTTTAAATTTAAGATAAATAAATAATTTTTCTTATCATGTCATCAATAATTTATTGATAAAATTATAGTTTGATGATTTTAACTTTAAACATACATATTTTATAATCTGATTTGATAGGTCTTTCTACTTAATTAAAAATTTGGTAATTAATTATTTTTAATTCAAAAATTATTTCATTGATTTTTTTTAATTAAATTATGAGATAATTAGTGCGATTATATTTTCCTTCATATAAGCTAAAGTTTGTTAAAAAAAATCTTATTTCAAATTAATGATATTATCAATATATCTTATATACTCGAAAAACTATCAGGATATCAAATTTCAAATATTGAATGGTTATGGTAAATCAATATATTTTTTATTGAGCGGTTATGGTAAATCAAATTTCACATCGGTATATCATCTCAATACATCTGGTATACCCAAAAAATTATCAAACGCACCATATATAATTAGGTATTTCAAATTTTGAGTCTTAATTACATAATTAATTCTAGCATATTTCAAATCAGTATATCATCTATATATTTCTGATATACCTAAAATATCATCAAGTACACAATATATAGATCATGATCATTTTAGTAAAAAATTATTGACATATATAGAAAATCTGCTATTGACCTAAAACTATTAAAAACTGATATTTTTTAAAATAGTCCCCCAAAACTTATGAGCTGACCTCTACTTCGGTTACTTACCGTGTTTGATTTGATGTGATTCCTCCTGGTGTTTTGATTAAATGCTTAATATTGACTCTTGTTAATTAGTTTTTTGTTGCTATTTTGTTGATGTATTTCCATCAAAAAGATAAAAAAAGATTTCAACTATTAATTTCAATATTAAATTATTCACGTATACAATTCTTTGATGATGTAATTCGATCTATTTAAATTAATTTATCTTTGAATTTCTAACAGCTCATATATTTTCAATAATTGAAATAGTTAATGTGATTTTGATAGAGAGAATATAAGAAGACATATTAATTCAGAATTCTATATAATAATAAGGAAATGTGTCAAAAAATATTTTCCCCTCTTATTCTCATTTATTTATACTACGGACTTAGAAAAGATAAAAAAAATTTGATGTATTAATTTCAATGTCAAATTATTCACTTATCTAATTCTTTAACAAATTTCAATCTATTTAAGCTAATTTGTCTCTTAATTTTTCACAACTAGTATATTGTTAATAATTGACATGATAAATGTGATTTTGGTGGAGAGAATATCAAAAAACTTATCAATTTAAAGTTTCATATAATAGTAAGGGTAATCTATGTCAAAAAATATTTCTCCCTCCTACGCCCCATTTAGAAGTAGTAGTGATATTACACAGAGTTGAAGATTCTATTAAAAACAATCTTTATAACAAAACTAGTTTTGAAATATTTAATACATAAAAACTCTTGATATTTACAGTATTAATATAAGTATCAAAAGATTACAAAATTACTTATTTAACATTCCACATCCCTTTTATACAACCAAAAAAAACTCTACATGACAAACACTTGCCCATCAGTTCTTTACTCCATTATTCACATACGGCATCACCTACATTACAAGAACTAATACTATGAGCCAAAGCTCAGTAAGTAAACACTATGAAATGAATGCAATATATGCAATGAAACTTATTTGTTTTCCTTTCCATTATACAATATTTCTTTCTTTAAACATTTCATAGAAATTCTTTGCCTTTAAACTGATCAGTCCAAAGGTATGGTAGGCTAAAAAATATAATTGGACCATGGCCATCATAAACTGGGTGCACAGCCGTGCAAGATTCTCTTTAAAATTCTACCCCATTGTGATCATCAACAAGGTCTCACACACCTCGCTATCAAGTTTGACTTACACCTTCAGGAGACGAGTCCTACACATTCGGGGGCAATCCCACACCTTGGGGAGATAATAAATAAGATACATATATAACCTCACACCTTCAAGATGTACGTCCCATATCTTCAGGGGACAGTCTATCTCACCTAGTTAGGCATCGCAATGCTCGTAAACATATTAATCACTGTAAATCACCGTACAATTGATTTTTCATATAAACTTGTGTTTGAATATAAAATTCATTTCGCATAAAATTCATGTATTTGTGAATGTCTTATGCACATGTTTATACATAACTCATAAAATCTTGACACATCATTAACATAACATAGTTCATATTATATCTATGAAATCATAGATACGACCGTAGAATTTCTAAGCATAATAATCACGCTTCAAAAATTCAGCCATACACATATACTGAAATATTTAGTTTATCTTGTATAGAATGTATATCATGGTTCATAAATTCATTCACTATAACAATTATCTGTTGTTATAGCACATCACAACAACGTTTTGCTCTAAAACGCAATAAAAAACTAAAAAGCGCGGAGTGAAATTTTCACAAGCACCAAATTAACCTATGTCTCTCTTACCAAATGAAAGATCCCCCTAAACCCGTGTCTCTCTCTTTCAGTAAAGTAGCTCTCACTTCCCCCAAACCCGCATTTCTCTCTTTCATTACAGTAGCCCTCTCTTCCCCAAACCCGTGTCTCCCTATTTCTGACAGTAGCTCTCTCAAACCTCGATCATGAAGCTCCACAATGAGCTCTCTTAAAGCTCACCAATGAGCTATTTTTCTATAGATATCTCTCTCTCAAATCTTGATCACAAAGCTCCCCAATGAACACTCTCTCTCAGCTCTCTCTCTCTCTCTCTCTCTCTCAGATCTCTCTCTTGAAGCTCTCTTGCAAATATCCCATCTTCATCGCAGATTTCTCTCATGGAAGCAAGCTCTCCCTCCAGTGATCACTCTCTCAAATCTGTCTCCCAGCTCTCTCCTACTTTGACTTCGCAGCTCAAAATAGAGGTAAGGCTTCATTCTCAAAATTTTGTCTGATTTTAGTGATTTTGTGTCTGGTTTTTATGATTTTTGAGTTTTATATGAGTTGATTAGGGCCAGTTTGCCTAAGTTTGTCTGAATCTTTTCTTTCTTCTTTTAATTAGGGTTTCCTAAGTTAATTAATGTGCCAAATTTCTCCTAGTTGGGTTAATGTTAGAAGTTTGAGGGAATGATTTGGTCTCTGGTATCTAGGTAGCTCACCGTTCTAGCCATTTTCCACAGTTGGTCCCTGATCAAGTTCTCAAGCTAAAGCAGCTCACCATTATACACCGTCAGAGATAAATAAAGTATGCATCCTCGCCTAAGACTGTTTCTTTACCCATTTTGCAAGCATAAAAACATTCTGACATTTTCTTTGTTGGAATTTATCTTTTGATAACATGATGCCCGTAGTAGTCAATGAATGGTCTTCATGACCACATGCCCCTTGAAACTCTGTAGTAAACTCTGTTACTTTCTCTGCTCCTAATCACCATTGTTCTCCATAGCGCTAGTCCTTCACAGAAAATCTGTTGAATCCTTATAGTTTTCTCATATTGGACGAGCAGTAATGCTTGACTTACCGATAAGTCTTGAAATCTTAACATAATATTTTGATGGGTTTTACTCACTGTCTACTAATCTCAGACCATGACTCTTTCCCTTTCTCTCTCTCTCATGAAATCCACCATAGTGGGATTCTTGTTGACTCTCCCATCGACTAATTTTAAAAAAGACACTTAACATTTGCTATTTTCAACATTTGCTATTTTCTCTACTTCAAAATGTTCCGTTAGCAGCAAGATAAATCTCTTAACCAGTTGTTGAACTATAGATTCTCCTAAATTATTATACTCATACAAGCACCACAAACTCATTTTTCATGAATCAAACTATTTTAGTTCCACAGCTTGCTCATCTGCTCTATCCCAAGTCAGTTTTTTGCTGTGTTTAATTTAGATATTTTTTTTAATTTGATGGTATTAGTAGCTTTTACATATTTCTTTGTTTAAATATGATAATTTGTATCATTTCTTGAAGAATTTGTAGCGTTTTACATAATTCTTTATTTAAATTTAATAATTTATAACATGTTTGAAGTATTAGTAGCTTTTACATATTTCTTTGTTGAAATCTGAAAACTACCTTTACGTGTGCCTGATAAATCTTCGTAGCAGGCGGTGCAAGAAATCAAGATTCAACGGTTTCTTTCTCTATTTTTTATGCAAGAAAGATTCATTTTTTCTCACATTTCTGTTGTAAAAGTCTCTTTTATATCTATGGCTTCCCACATTTTTCATCCTCTTTATTTAAAGTCTTTCTTCCTATTTCCATCAGGTTCCCTCCATAAAAGGCAATGGTTGTATCACAAATAGGATATGCAGGAATGAACATTACATCAAAGCTACTCATGCAATCTGGCATGAAACCGCTTGCCTTTGTTGCTTACCCACGTATCCTTTATTTTTTCTGGTTGGTGAATTGATGCCATTCTTGGCAATCATTGTATTGCAAATATGATATGCAGGAATGAACATTACATCAAAGCTACTCATGCAATCTGGTATAAACCCACTTGTCTTTATTGCTTACCCACGTATCCTCTATTTTTTTCTGGTATGAACTAATTGTCCTCGTTGCTTACCCACTTGTTCTCTGCTTTTTTTTTTTTCGAGTTTCAATCCACTTGTCCATTGTTTTTTTCTGTTTCTTTCTCATATATTAATGAGTAACAAAGTTTTTATTCTGTGTTTAATTAAGAATTGCCAATATATTAGAGGTGAACAAAATTCGAACAAATGGTGTCAGATAGACTTCTCGATCCAATATTATTGCAAAAATTTGGTTATGGTCTTCCTTCCTCGGATGAGAAATGTTGAAGTAAAAACTTAGGACATGCTTCATCTGTTATATGTAATCATTGTGAATCGTTGGCCGGATACTGATTATTGGTTGCTAATCCAGTTGAGTTGTCTGGCAAGGGAAGGCTACAAGTTTTTTTATGATATTACTCTCGCTCTAAAAATGCTTGGTTAAGTGAAGAACCTAGTTATTCAATCCCCTCATTGTCATTCTTCCCAAGAAGACACAAGGTTATTAATGCTATCTATTTACATGTTCTTAGGTTGAGATGAAAATCATCTGAAATACATTATTAGTAAGCTGAGTATCCATGATTGTTGATTCCAATTCCTTATGCATGAAAATGTTAAGTTTCAACAAGTCACAAATAATTGATGGGGTTCTTGAAGCAAAGTATTTGCTGCTGAAACAGGAAGGAATACGGCCTCAGACTGTGAGTGGACAGTTTATCGATTTTTTTTGGATGAGAATTGCAAATTTCAGTTGCCTGATATGGTAGCCAGGAGCAAATTGTAGATACAGTTAAAAGGATGTTGCTGGTAAGCATATTTATGTTCTTTAACCAATATTGTTTGTTCCAAAAACTTTCATATGAGCTCTTTTGTTCAATTCAGAAATGAGAGATCATGAGCAGTAGTGTTTTTGCTAGGTGTAAATCCTCACACATGTCTAGGATTTATTTATCTTTTTTGCTACTATTTTGGGAGTTTAAACATTGGAATTTAGCAATATCATATCTTATCATTGCTGTTCTTTTAATTATATATTGTGAAATGGCTTACACGTGAGCTAATGTTGTTATTTGTAGGTGTATTTACTATTTTAATCGTATATAGAGAAATAGCCTTTTCAAGTTCTTGTTATTTGCCCAGCTTGCTTCTTTGACTTTTTTAAAGTGGAAAGAATATGTGTGTCCCTTGCTAAATTTATCCTTTGATTATGCCTTGTATCCATTTAATTATCTTTGATACCACACTAATAAGGCTTACTTTTTTTTTTATTTTTCTTTTATCTTGCATTATACATGATTAATGGTAACAGTAAACTCCTTTCATCAATAATATATAAATGATGAATTCTCTATTTTTCAACTATGTTTGAGCCTTGTAGCTGAATAATTGGGTAAGTGGGAACTATGACGTTGCATAAGATCAATTTATCATTTAATTGCATTTGGATTTCAATATCAATAAGCTTTTATTGATGTATGCTTGGACCCCAGACATTCTGTTTTCTTGCCCTATTGTTTTTCCTCATTTCTCTTTAAGTTTAGATCTTAAAAAATGTAAAAAGTTTATCACAGTCAATGAAACACAAAAAATCAAAGCTTATAAGGTAGAAGATCACAAAGCTGAGATATTGTTCAATTTTGTTTAGGTATGTTACAATCCACTAAAATCTGTTATAACTTTCTCTCGTAGAACAAATTTCTCTTAATGTATGATTCTTAAAAATAATATTGAGAGCTAGGGAAGAATGTATTCACTATTCACATCTGATACAATGACTATCTTTTCATGAACTAACTATTAAGTTTTTTTGTTAGGCAATAGTTGGAGATATTAACATGATGTTTTCATGGAAATAATTTATTTCTCAAGTTTTTATTGTTTTCACACCTACTTTTTTGGTTCAATCACGAGAACTTTATCTTTCTCTGTTAAAACAAACAATCATATGAAGACTTATATATCCGGTTCTTTCATTTTTTAATCATATGAAGATTTATATGAGCAATTTCAATGTAATCCATATACTTACATGCAATTCATATTTAATCTATTTTTTTTCTTCTTTTTGGGGGTGAGGGAATAGATGGATTTGAAAGAGTTAGTGTTGCTATGAACCTTCTCTGTCACTTAAGCTTTGTTATGGTCTTATAGGATATTATTTAGATAAACTTGACTGCTTGTTAAATGTTGCATTTTGAGATAGAAGATAATAAACTTGGTTTGCAGTTAAATGTCAGAATTTGGTTGCTCTCCACCAACGACTATACTATATCATGGAATGTTTTAAGTCTGCCATGAATTCTTAACTTCCTTGTCTGATAAATTATTTCTTAGCTGTTGATCATTTAGATTGTACTATTTGGAATAGGAGGCTTGCTCCTTCATCTGAATGGATCATCCATGCTTTGGTACAACACTTTGATCTTGTCCTGAAACATCATTAAGGCAGTTACCTGCGCCACCACCTCCAACCACCAAGTGGACCTCCTAGGGTACCTCCACTTTCAGTACTAAGATGTGAATTTATACTAGATTTTAGTTTTTTTTATAAATTAATTTTGCTTGCTCTATGTAAAAATCAATATGTAATTATCCCCTCGGTGAAAAACCGTAATACGCCCTGAGGAATTCCTACCAGCAGACTTCCCTGTACTCAAAGTGAATTGTCTAAGTGCTCTCCCCTCTTGGCTTTGTCTCATTGTCTATCTCGTAATCATTTGATTCCGTCTGAATTAGCTCCTACTCCTGATGTGATTTCTAGTAAACAATTAATATGTAACAATTTTGACTAATTAAATAAAATGATATGTGATTTTGTTATTTCGTGATATATTCTGAAAAGTTATTTATTTTTTATATTTGTACAATTGTAAGTATAAGTAACAAAAAAAATTATAAAAAGTATTTAATAACATAAACAAAACAATAAGTAATGAAAAATGTTATGAAAGACCTACAATAGCATTTATTGAAGGCCATGAAAGACCTACGATAGTATTTATAAAACGCTATGAAAGGCTTTTTATAGCATTTTTAAACGCTTTTAAAAACACTACAAAAATATTTTGATAGCGTTTAAAAACCCTATCGTAGGCGTTTTATAGCATTTGGAAACGTTATTATAGGTAGTTGACTTTTAATAACGTTGATATACATAGCATTTTCGAAAACGCTATCGAAACCTTATGATAGTGTTTTTTGGCCGCTATCATAGCATTTTTTGTTGTAGTGATTCTTACACACATATTAGAGTAAATTTAACTTCCATAACATACATAAAGAAATTATACTTACTATTGTTCATGTACAGTGGTTAAAACAAGTCTTTATTTATCTTATGTCCAAGAAAATATTAGGTAGTAAAAGAGAGAAATCTCCTCATTGAGATCATGTGCCAGAACTTTTATTAATTATTTCCCGATTTTTTTCTCTGTCTATTGAGTTCTTTTCTATTCCCTTTATATTTTCTTCTTATTTGATGTTTTAAATGGCTTCAGCAAGTATGGAATGATATTTATTTGGCTAATATGGTCAGATGTCGTGCATGAGAGAAAGAGGAAGAAAAACGAGCTCAAATAATGGTCATATTTTGACAACTTTTTCCGAAGGATAAAGATTGCAACTTGTGACTCATCATAAACATGTGCTAGGTGTCATGCAAATCATTTAAAATGCTTACTCACTTGTTTAAGATGAGATTGATGGTCTATCATTTGATCAAACTCCATCACAACTTAAAATACCAACCATAGGGAATGCTTACCTTAATTTAGTGTACTGATCTTACTGTGAGATTATGTAGCTTTGTGTAATCACCATTGAGCATACTTACTAAAGTCAGTTATACTCTTATGTTTGCAATCACATTATGTTATCATGCGACCTACATAAAAAACCCTTAATTATGTGTACCTATATGCATATATAATCCAACATTAATTATCTCATTAACCCTAAATAAATACTTTAATTTAAGTTCTCTAAACCCGCTGCGTGTCAAGCCATCTATGGTCATGACATAAAAATCCATATAACTTCGTCAGCTTAATAGAAATCTATTGACAACCTAACATACTGCGAATTTAGCTACGCTAAACGTGTATGAGTAATTTATGTCGATATAGTGTATGTTGCCTACTTAAATTTCTAGAATGCTTCTAATATTTAAATGCATACAATCTTAATGAAATAAACACACGCTCTTGTTTCTAGCACATCATACTCATTTTAAAAACTGAGCCTTCCACGGTCTTGGAACATTAACAATCGGATTTAGTAGATAAGTAGACTTCTTTAATAATAGTTTCTCTTTTTTCAAACAATTAAAATAATGCATATTTAATCCTCAATAACAAAATATCATGCAAGCATGTTTATGTATGGCTAATTATATGTATGAATCTTGGCACCATAGGTTTCTGGAACTCTTTAAGAATGATCAGGTTCAAACTTCCACGCATAGTTTCCGGTACTAGTTAGACGAACATGTGGGTGTCTCAACGAGCTGGGGATTGGGTCACACTAACTTTTTCAGATTCCTCTACAATATCAACACATGAGAGAGTGAAATAGGAAAAAGAGAACTTTTCTCAAAGCCATCTATGGTCTCTATTTTCTCGAAGAAGTCTAATTTTTGAAATTAGAGAATGAGAGGGAGAGAGACCACATAATTTTCTTATTCTCCTCTTTTAAAATAAATCAATATTTATCTTTTAAGGAAGAGATCAAAATTAAATTTTTGCATTTCAAATTTTTTAAAACTAATTAGATAACGTTTATATGATATGTGATCCCTCTCATGCCATACAATACTGCTAAGTGGCGTGACCCCTTCTTCTAGATGAGATAACTTTTAATTCAACATTTAAATTAGTTGGATATTTTTTTATAAGATTATCCGTAATTTGAATTATCAGACAAACCTTATGTGATACCTAATAAGATAACCTTCATTCTGAATGATTATTTTTATCTGATAACCCTTACCATAAGTGACCACCTCTCACTAGGTAAGATGGTCGACCAGTGTCATGCTACTTATGGTTTCAGTGTGGCGTGATCTCTTTCAAGAAAAAAAAATCAGATTTTGACAACAGATTAATAATTCTCTATGGTAGGCGCAAACAATGTATTTCCACCACACTGTCTAATCCAATTTCAACATACTAAATAATCACATTATTTATGTATCAATTAATTTCATAAATAATTTATTAGGTTCTCATCATATAATATGTGATAAAATGACACTTCTATTATCACATATTTACACAATGTGTAATAATTTAGCATTCAAAAATTTTAAACTATTTATTGTAATCCATTTACTTGTCTAACTGGTGTTCACAAAAATGGCACAGATGCCGGTGGAACTAAAATCTCTAGCTCCAATAAAATTGATAATTAATTGACCTCTTTACTTACTATATTATTTTACTAATTTCAAAGTTCCTCCACTATAAACTTTAAATTACACTCTTGAAATTATTGACATTAATTGCTCAAAGAATTGAATTGTTCATTGATATAATTACAACATTATAAATCAATCCTTTATAAAAATAGTTCATAATTAGACCGAGGTAAATATTAGTTAACCTCTCTAATTACTTATTTCTCCTTAAGTTTTGTTGATATCTTAATGAATGATAATGATCTTATTATAAATTTAAGAGCTCATATCATTTAAATACTCAAGGGAACTATTTATCTGATTTCGTAATGTAGGAATGGATTTCATCTTGTGAAATTAACATTCCTAACTATTTATTTCATAACGCTTCCAAGATATAAGGAATTAAGTTCGATGAAGTATAGAACTCGTTACTAAGTAAGTCAAAAAGCATAATGTTATAAACAAGAGTCTGTTAATTACGCAAGATTGAGATGATTCTATATATGATCATTAATATGATAAAATTTGAATACTCTATATTATAACGGTATTAGTAGATATTCAAATTTATTGTGTTTTAGTCCTTTGTGATCTCATTATATAAAGTACAATCGTTCCAATGTCTCTAAATTAAAAGTTTGGGTAAGACTGTTCAATTCTGAATCGAAATGAGCTTTACCTTCAATTGTTGATTAGTTAGATATCCTAACTTTAATAATTAATTACAGAAAATTCTTTTTATTATTCTCTCATATATAACTCATATTTACAATTTTTAAGGTCACATATAATAATCATAAAATTTCCATGATATTTGTAAAGTATCTAACATATATGCATGCAAATGTTTAATAAAAATCAATTTTATTTATTAATGAACAAGAAAGTCTTTACATCATAAGCTTTAAAGGTATCATTCCTCACAAAAAAGTGTAAATTTCTTTCATACTTACCCTCTGGTAATTAGGATCACAACTAGACGATTTTTATTGTTGTTGCTGCTATTTGTAGATTAGAAATTCACCAAATGAATGTTAAAACTTTTTTTTATTAAATAGTGAATTGAGTGAAAAAAATTTTATGGACCAACATAAAGGTTTACCTAGAGAAGAAAATAAAGTTTACAAACTTGTAAAATCTCTCTGTGGCTTAAGCAAACACCAAAATAATGGCATGAAATTATTGATAGGCAATAATTTTCAAATGCTTTTGTGATTAATGACTCTGTTAAATATGTACATGTCAATGTGTTTGAAAATGTATGTGTAATTCTTTGTTTATATGTGTGGATTATATGCTAAATTTTGGAAGTAACTTAAATGTCATTAATCACACAAAGAATTTTTATCTAATAATTTTGATATGAAAGATTTGGATCCTACTAGTGTTATTTTGAGCATTAAATTGATAAGAAATGATGAATGCATATTTTTGTCACAATATCATTATTTTGAGCATTTGTTGAGAAAGTTCAATTATAATTATGTTAATGTTGTTTCTACTACTTTTGATCCACATTCAAAACTAAGAAAGATTGTACGGAATAAATTGCTCCCCATAAACATGCCCAAATAATTAGACTTTTGATTTATCCTACGAATTACATTAAGCCTGATGTGGCTTATAGTGTAAATAGATTAAGCAGGTATACTAGTAACTCTGGTAATGAACATTGGACTCTATTGAAAGAATATTTAAATAATTTAAAAGGTATTATTGCTTAGTGAATCCTATATACTGGCTTTAAGTAGTATTAGGAGGATTTAACTATGCAAATTAGATCACATATTCAGATGAGACTAAGGTCATTAAGGGTTATGTATTTACTTTTGGTGAAGGTATAATAGCATGTAAATCTACAAAACAAACTCTTATATCTACTAGATTCACCTGAAAACTGGATCCAGGGACCTGGGCCATCCTTTAGCAGAATGGATGACCCAGATGTAACCTAAGAAAAATATAAAAAGAAAAAGAAAAAGGAAAAAAAACTAAAAAGGTTGTCACTTCACCTCGGTAAAAATGTTGAGGTGATTGTGACTGTCCGTTCTAGAAAGGACGGTCATGATTACAGAAACATATCTCCTCCCGTTGGGATCGCCAATCACAGAGGATCTATTTTCCTGAGTCCAGATGATTTTAATGATGTCCTTTCAACAACATTAGAAGGTGATTGGTCCTTACATGTGTAATAGGATCTAAGATGTCTTTGCTCGTTGTAACTGGTTGCTGCAGCACATGAAAGTTAGATCATCACATCAAATAAAAACCCCATAAGAGCTATAAAACATGTTTTACGTATATAAAGTCTGTTAAAGAGATCTAATGCAACATAATTAACCTTTAATCAATCTTAATGCAGCACATATAATAGTAATTGTGGTGAAAGTAAGACGTTTTGACAATCATAAACAGTCGAAAATCACTCATTCATATGATAATCAATGACATGTTTTAAATCCAGATGCAAACAAAACCGAGCACGGCATATATTTGATTGAAATAGTATTTTGAACAATATGGTTTGGAGATAAGTTTTGATACCACAATATACGAAATTTAAATACAAAAATTAACCTACAACTATAACTCATGATCAAGAACAATAAATAAATCATAGAAAAATAACAATTCTCTAGCCTCTGTCTAACTTAATGGTCCATTTTTTATGGAATACAAACAAATGCTAGTATCTCTATAGGCAAGATCAAAGACTCTCATCTAAATGTTTGATGTTTCGTTTCCTCCCCATTAAGGAAATCGTGTTTACGTCAACTACTTGATCTCCATCTTAATTGCCGATGATAGTTATCCTTAATCTCATCACCATAAATTTTAAATAAAATAGAATATTTAAATATGTAGATATATTTAGTTTTTAAAAAAATAGGATAAGTGACAGGTCGGTTAACATAAGCTTCCTAATAGATCCTGAAACTCACAGTTTGAACTTAACATTATGTTACTAAAGATGAGTTTATTTTCTGTAATTATTGAAACTAGAATGATATTCGTATAATGAAGTTGTAGATAAGGTCAGAGTAATTTAATAAGTACGTCTCCCATTTGTTTTTCCATAAGTCCATAAACATCGAATAACTGGAATCATAATTCAAATAAGTCCAAGAGGAGTCCTGATATGAAGTAAATTCTACGCAATTATATAAGAGAAAGCAAGTGAAAACAAATTAAACAATCAATAAATTAGCCAGTCATCAAATCAAACACTCTGCTTCATATCTCGGTCAGTTCTTATTTTCTTATTTCTAGTCATTAATTAGTTTATTTGCTGTAAAACAAATATAGTTCTAAATTTTCACTAGATTCAGTTTATCTATTTATATCCAAATTAGTTAAATAAAACCAAACAAATCATAATTATTTTTGTATCAATTTTCGGTTTTTGTTAATGTATTGCAATGGATTCCTCCAAGTTCTTCTTATCAGCATAGCTTTTTCCTTGATGTCTTTGAGAAATTTTGTGCTTATATTGAATTCTTATGGTGTGATACATAAGAAATTGTCCATATTTTTTCCAGATAAACAAACAGGTTCGATAGTCAAATTCCCTTTTTCATCAATGATTTATGTTTTATTTTACTTGCACTTTGTTTATTTAACCTTCTAATTTTTCATAGTATTATTGAACCTTAAGAGAGATTCGTTTAAACTTCACTCTCGCGTGTTTACTTGATGGAACGTTGACAAGCCGGCTTATATTTCTGATCCAAACAAAATAATTTTTTTGTTCTTTTAACAAAGAAAAAAAGAGTAATTTTAGATTGATTAATAAATTAATCAAGTTTTAAGTGATTAAGTGATATGTCATTTATTTTAAAGTTAGTTTTAAAAAAATATTATAATGAATGCGAAAACACCAACTTATAAATTAATTGTAAATCATTTGAGTTAAAACTTCATGAATTACTTGATAAAAAATTATAAAATAATATTTTTTCAAAACTTAGAAAAATATTAGATTTAGAAACCAAAGAGCAAAAGAAAAACTGTATGGATTTAGAAACTAAAAGTACAACTCTATATTCAATTAGGAAACGTAAGAACAAACACTCTTTAATCTAGTTCATCGAACAATATAAATCTAACTTAGAATATTCTCTTCTCTCACTAGAATTCGATCATGGATATCCAGCACCGGATCACTCAGTACAAGTACACAGTCCAACCGGTCGATCAAAACCTTGACCACCTCCTCCAGGAATCTTCACCGGTTCAAGTTCGCATCAACTTCATATACGATGTCACCTCCAAATTCATGGACCTATCGGATGACGGTACACTGACTCCAATCGAACAATTCGATCGCAAAATATCTGAGTCATGCCAGTTCAATTACCGAGATTTCGACAACCACGAAATCGCCACTAAAATCATATCTCAGGTGATATCACCGTTCAGAATTAACCAGAGTATTCGTGGAAAAATGATCGATGAAATAATCTGGAAGGGACATAAGATCTGCAAAGGGATTATCACCCGTCGGAAAGTCGTTCCATTGGAGGTGAAGATTAATAGCTTGCAGATACTGATAAGGTGCGAGAGTTGCGTGATTAGGAGAGCTCTGAGTGAATCAATGGAGGAGGAAACGTGTGGAATGGTTCCGGCGAGTAAGGGGAAGATGAAGAGGTTGTTGAAGAGAGTGAGAGTTGGAAAGAGAGAAACGAGTGGGGAGGAGGAGTCGTTGAGGAGGAGGCAGAGGAGGCGGTTAGAGTGCTGGAGAGACGAGAGTTGCGTGATATGTTTGGAGGAATTTCGGGTGGGATCTTACGCCACCCGATTGCCGTGCGCGCATGTTTTTCATCGGAATTGCGTCAAGATGTGGCTGGGGAATAGTCATTACTGCCCTATTTGCCGCTTCGCAATGCCTACTAATTAATTAGAACCTTCTTTTGTCATAATTATTTTAAATTTATTTTTAGATAAATTATTTTTTCAGAGATTTGATTTGAGGAAGAAGAGAAACAAAAGTGTACAGTTTTACGATTTAGTTGATTCCTTTTTCATGGGAATTGCCGATTCGTTTTAATTAGGTTTATTATTCAGCAAGTTGACGTCATATTTTATTGGTTCATTTTTTTTATTTTTGAAATTATTAAACAAAATATTAGTTTTGAATGCATATGACTTTCAGATTACGATTTTTTCTGTTCTTTAATTTTTCTTTGCCATTATAAATTCTTCAAAGCATTTTATGCTGAAATCTGGATCAATTTTTCTTTCTTAAATCAATGATTCAGGGATTCCCCCCAGATTCTCTTAATGCATAAGTTGTTCCTATTATTACGTGACTGAGAGAGCTTTGTTTAAGGAAATAAAGAATACGTGGTGCCCCAATAAGGTGGTAAGAGTATTGGTTTAATATTTAATATATTAAAAGTGAGACGGAGAATAATTTTCAAACCATTTTATCCACTCTTTACTTTGTAATTTTAAAATTACTCATTGAGTCTATGAATTGTGCATAATTAATTGTTAATTTTTTTATTTTTTATTTCTCCAAATGATGCATCTCTTGAGAAAACTTTTAATTTTTTAGTGTTTCTAATTTGAAACTTTTTTTGACATGAAAACATGTTAATTATTTCATCGTTAATATATATATTAGAAAAATTCAATCAATCAATAAAATAATAAAACATGTTTTTAGTTCATTTATCACATAGAGATCAAAGAAATAATATACTAAAAAAATCAAACTAAAAAAATGCATATATGATATTCTTCTAACATAATTAATTTTATTAGAAATATTTTGATGAGTAAGACTTATGAAAAATATAAAAATTATAATTGTAGTTTTCTAATTATATCTACTACAACATATATTTTATTCAAATTTTTTTTACATGAACAAGTAATGCATAAAAAACAATCGAAATAATAAAATCGTATATATCAGTTCACTGCACGTTAAGTTTAACTAGTTGTTTAAAGTCAAATGTACAAGTCCTATCACTTGACTTTTGAGAGTTTGTATACTTAAGTCTTGTTGTCTTATATTACAGTTTAGTGCTTCAAATTTCTTGGTGAATTAGTTTCCTATTTATGAGGTTATTTTAGGGAAGATATTATATGATATTGTGTATTGAATGAGTTTTCTAATGTGTATTGAATGAGTTTTCTAATTCTAATATAAATAAATTAATTAGGGTTTTATGAGGTTATAAATAAGAGGTTTTAGTTCATGGTTCCATGGTTCTATTTCGATAGATGGTGAGATGTGGTTATATTCTAAAAAGAGAATCCTACAATCAGGAGGCTTTACCCTAAGAGATAGGAGAAGATTTAAGATGTGACAATGTCTCTATCTTAGGAGGGGAATGATATTGAGAGACTAATCAGATGACTTTTCCGATGCTGAATATGGTTTCCAAGTTAGTGGGTTACTTCGCGATCATGAAGTTGTAACTTTTGTCTAAGCTACTTATGGTTTCTAAGGTACGGTTTGCGTGTGTTGAGTTTAGGTTTGGGTGTAATGTGTTTTGTGTTAGATGTTGAGTTGATGTTGAATATGTATTGTAATAATAATATAATGAGATATCCATGGACGTAAGCAGATTGGTCGAATCACGTAAAAAATATTATTTTATTATTATTTATTGATACTTCCGTTATAACATCTTCCTTCCGATTATCCTTGAGCTTCTACCCCAACATAAGTAAAGTGGAGGGACTTCGATACAGGGGTGGGCGCAATGTTCCCATCGAGCAGTGGTCAATACATCCTCCTACTCATCTTAAAAATAAAAGTACGTTACCACTTTGTTGGAAGAGAAAATTTGGACCAAGTTTGATCAATCAAAAGATGTTACTTTTCATATTTAAAGATGAAGTAAATCTTGTTAAGTATCAGTAAAGAGTCGTACTAGGCATTTATTTTGTTGAAAGTCGCCATAAAAATGCCATTCAAATTAGCCACTAAAATGCCACGTGTCAATTAGTAGTCCCCTCAAAGTTCTTTAAATAGGTGGTAGTCTGGGCTTAAAAAAAAATATTTTCTCATAGACACAAAAACTCTAAAAAGTCACGAAAAACCTCAACGACCATAGAGAAGATATTCAAGAATTCTATGCTTTACATCAATATCAAGTTATAACGGGTTCGATTGATCTCTAAACAAGTAAAAAGTCTAGAGTTTCAATAATAATTCACTCATGTCTCCTCCCGAACAATAAAGATCCAAAGTTCAGAGAGAAGTTTTAAGAACACTGTAAAGCTTCACATAAAATTCAAGTTACAGAAGATCTCTAATCAAGCATAAAGGTTAGAAGTTTGTCCAAGAAAGATTCATCAATATCTTATCATCGCAAGCGTAGAATATTTAAATTTTAATATGAGAAGTTTGTTGTCAAGCCTTGAAATGAAGAGTTTTTTAGAAGAAGAATTAGAGGATTATTCTATGTAAAGAATTCTTAGAGATTGTACTCATTGGAAACACTAAGTACAACACCTTAACACTGGCACCTGGCCACAATGAAGTTTTCACTCAACAAGGAGAACATTATAATGAGTCAATCATTATACCTGATCTTGATGACTCAAATTAGCAAAGGCCCGTTACCAAGTTAAGCTAAAATCCACTGTCGAAAGATTAGTTAGGTTTTCTAGAAGAGAGGTTGTATGCTATTGAATGATCAAATGCATACGGTACCATTGAGGCAACCTAGTTGTGTTTTGTGCAGAGGTAACCATCCGTCATAAATTCAAACCACCTAAAATTGAAAAATATGATGGTAGCACAAGCCTGATGAGTCACCTTATTATGTATTGTAGAAAAATGACGGCATCATGCATGACAATGAAGGACTGCGTTTTATCCTAAAACGCTATGAGATGGGGAATTTTCGCTCGGGGCATGAGGGCGGGGAACAAAAATCCCAAACCCGCCTAATTAATTAACGGACATTTGAACTCTTTTGTCCCAAACCCTCATATTTTCTCACGGTTCTCTCTCAAATTCTTACAGAGAGCTCTCTGCGAAGAAGCTCACAAAACTCTCTCTTCGTGAGGTAAAACTCTCTCTTCGCAAGGTGAAGTTCAATCTTTATGAGGCAAAGCTCTTTATAAACCTCTCTTGCATGTCTCCCTGCTACTCTCTCAGCTCTCTATTACAGATTCTCTCTCATAACTCTCTATCTCTAAGCTCTCTCTTGCAGCTCCCTTTTTTAGCTATGTCCAGCTTTATCTCGCTACTGGCTCCCTCTAGGCCATTTATTTTAGCTCTCTCAAAGATATCTCTATAAGCTTTGTGCCATAGATTTATCTCAGTGAACTTCTCCCAATCCCCTCTTCTCTTCGTTTTGGGTAAATCCTTAATTTTCTGTTTGCAATGCATCAGTTCTTTGATTATTTGTTAAGAATGAAAAATATGCTTTAAATTTCCTATGATTCACTTTTAAATGTAGTTTGTTTTGTTATGATCTGTACTAAATAGAAGCAAGCAGAAACCCACAAAGGATAGAGAAGGGAGGGGGTTATATGGATGTCTTTATGGGTTTTAGCCATTTTAGGAGCATTGAACTTTTTTTCCGCCATTGATTATAATTGCACTTGTATTGAGCTTGACTTGGATTACTAAAGTCATGAGAAATGTTGCTAATATAATAGTTAGTAAGGTAATTGCTATATATTATCTTAGAGGAATGGAGTCCAATAATCAGTTTTGCTTCCAAAGAGCTTTATCCCAAAATCTCGGAAGTGCTTGTCTCGGATCTCTTCAAAAGTGGCTTTATATCAGAATTTGGAGGGTAGATTTGGGTGGTAAGTTTCAATTTTGGTATGCTTGAATTCCAGTTTCTTTGCCCTTGTATTGTTTTGATAAATGAGTTAGTTATAGTTTTTTTATTCCTAATTTAGAGTTTGCCAATCTCTCAAATCTTATGGTTATCAATTTTCTAGTGATGATAATTGACGTTGTTGTGAAAGAAAGTTATGTTTTGTTTATGTTATGCGTCTAATGCTCATACATGGTGCTTGTTAATGGGGTATGCATTTGCTGCTAGAAAAACTAATGGACATGTAGTTAATCAAAAGGATAATAGGGTAATCGAATGAGTGAGACATCATTCTCCCAATGCTTAATTCCATCATCTTGATATTGCTTTTGATCATTGTTTTTGTATATTTTTAACGTTGAAAGGAAATCCAATTTGGAAGCTAGTGAGGAATGTACTTAAAACACCAAACAAGGAAAAATTTTATAGTCAAAGTCCAAATCCCATCTTGCTCAAACTGGTGAAATAAAATAACCGAATGATTAGGATGTAAGTCTTTATCCTAGCACAATTTTTTTAGTGTGAATGGAGTTTTACCTTTAAATTATCTAACCCATATAATGTTGGTAATTATCACTTGAATTTCCATTTTTATTTCGAGGGAATTATTTCTTGTTCATAGTTCCTTGAATTCTAAGATAGAGTTGTAAGTTCCTTTTTTATACAAGTTATGCATATTTTCATGCTTTATTGATGACCAAAACTTTTTCATATGTTTTTTATCTTTCATTTTGAAATTTGTTTTACTTAATGATTTTAAATTTGTTTAGTCATGGCAATGCATTCAATGAGTTTGTTTTTCTAGTTCATTGTTATGAACAATTTGTTTCAACTGATGCTCGCTACTTTCGGGTACAGAGTTTGCCTATAATTGGCTTTCTCTCGTATTGCTAATACCCATGTTCTCTTTCATGACCACAATGAGGTAAGAATCTAATTTTATATACTATTTATCATTCAAACTGTACATGACTGACTTATGTATATGCATCTTTACTGGTATAATAAAATGTCATTGGAAAGTTATTTTCAAATTTTTATCATGTTTATGAAAAATGTTTGTATACAACCATACAAAAACAGGGAGACCTTTTATGAAATTAAGGAGATGTTGATATTGTCTTTATCATTCCAGGGAATATATGATTTTGAGTATTACTGACATATATGATGCTTTAACTATTTTCTCTCTTATTATCTAATGATGGCCATCAAGTGTTTCAACATTGTCTTTTTCTTTTTCATATATAATTCAAATTCCAAAGTGCCTAATTCTTTTCTGACTTCATCAGAGAAATATGTTAGTGATGATATTGTTATCGATTAGTAATGATTTACTATCAATTTGTATGGTATTGTGATTGCTCGATCCATTTTTTGATGCCAGATGAACTATGAAATTCTCTTTAAGCAAAGGTGTTTGTAGAACTCATGTTGGGACTGGTCATCAACATCCATTTGTTTTGTGATTGCTTCTGTTTAATGATTTCTTTCATTTTCACATCATTTTTTTTGTTATTTTGGGTCTTTCCCTGATAATTAATTTTAATAATCTATAATTTATTTGTTGATGACGGATCTTCAATTTTCCTAAGTTATTTGTTGTCTCTCTCTTATAATGACTTGTTCATCATCATTAAAATTAGTTTTCTACAACATGTGTTCGGCAGGTTGGGTGTTGTTGACATGAGATGGACTTTATGTGGGTTGATTTAGTTCATGTCTTGGCTGGTGACTGTTTAAAGTGAGATAGAGTCATGAACTACGTTTCGGTGTTGTCAATGTGTTTTCTTTTCTGATTTATGAGACTTATAGTAAAACAAAGAGGGAACCATATTATCCATTTTTAGATTAGAAGTCGGAATAGCATTTTTAAACTAGAAGTCGGGATAGCATTTTTAGATTTTCATTATTTTTTTACTATGACTTCGCCTGGCTCTTGTTATGTCAAGTAGTGGCGATTGAAATTCCTATTTCATAAACGAGTGTTGAGTGTTGAATTGTTCTTGTACGTTAGGTTTAGTAATCATTAGCTTTTGTATGTTATTAATCATTAATAATTATTTTACTCAATCTATTTCCCTTTAGTCATATTATATTGAATAGTACATTTTTCACAATATTTTCTAGATTCAGTTTGTATAAATGAATTCCTTATTTTTCTAGATTGTTTAAAAATCTACAGTTGTAATTATACTTCAAAATAAAGTCAATAGAAGCATGCAAGCCACATGTGAAGAACAATCAAAAGATTAGTCTTGTACGTAGACTTCTATTTACCCTATCCTCCTGCTCTTCCTTTCTTGTACATGTGGAAATGAAAATTCTATTATTATAATTTCTTTTATTTTGGCTTATGTTGAGAACAAGTAGTGCCTTTTTTTTGTGAGGCATAATATCTTGGACTTAAATATGTACTTGGGGAAAAGAAGAACGAAAAATACTGTCATCATAGATCTTAATCAAAACTTTTTTTATGTATTAAGGACTACAAATGGCTATGTTTATGTGTGTTGCAGGGGGACGGGTTAATCAAAAGCATTTAGAAATCTTTGTACAATAGAGCTATGACACAAAAATAACGCACTGACAAAAGGCAATAATTTAGTCAATCCTTTAGAATATCAATTGGATCGGATAAGCTAATATAGTGATTTCCTTTCTTTGTTTTGTTGTCCAAATGATGGTTGAGTTATTCATACTTTTGCCTAATGTTGAATTTATTTCTTGCGGAGGTCCAACGGTCTTATTTCTTGCAGAAGTTTAATAATCAAAAGAATCCCAACAGAAGCAAGCAAGTCATAAGGTACTCCTACAGACAACGACATAACAGTTCATGAAGCTTCACTACCTAGAATACTACCACTTTCCCCTCCTCCTATGGCCAATGATCCTAGATCTACGTAACTTAAGCGATGTGGTTGTAAGATTTATTTAGATGTGAACTTATACTAATTTATATTTTTTCCTTAGGATATATTACTTTTGCTTGCTCTATGAAAAAATCAAATATGTAATTGTCATTTTGAGATATGATTTCTAGTGGAATAGTATGTAATAATTTTGAGTAATTAAATAAAATGATGTGATTTTATTATTTTATGATATTATCAGGAAGTTAATTATTTTTATATTTATACAATTGCAAGAATAAGTAACAAAAACGATTATCAAAGGTATTTCATAGCATTAACAAAATGTTATGAAAAATGTAACACTACGTTTCGCAACATTTTATAGCATGAAAAGAATATAAAATGCTATAAGAAAGTCATCACAGCATTTAAAATATGCAGTAGAGATACCATAACGTTTAAAAACGCTATGGTAGGGTTACATTGCGTTTAAAAAATGTTATGGTAAGCTTATCATAGCGTTTCAAAAATGTTATCGTAGATTATGACTTTTAATAAAGTTTGCTAATATCATGTTTTAGGAAACGCTATCAAAATTCTATGGTAGCGTGTTTTGGCAGCTATCATAGCATTTTTCTCTTGTAGTGATGGGGGTTGCATCCCGATGCTACATCCAATTGGATAGCCAACATATTCGGAGGTGGAAAGATTTAGCTGACGTTTTCTTAAGATACTATAAGTACAACATAGACATAGCTCTTGATCGTCTTGATATGCAAAGGTTGGAGAAAAAGCCTACTTAAAGCTTTAAAGAATATGCGCAAAGGTAGGGGGAATTAGCGGCTCAGGAACAACCTGTCTTATCAGAAAAAGAAATAACTGCAATCTTCATCAATACCTCGAGGTCTCTATTCTATAATAGAATGATTGGGAATACTCCAAAAAACTTTTATGATATGATAATGATTGTTGAAAGAATAGAATATGGGATAAAAATGGTAGAATTTCCAAAGTTGTGTCAGAAGCGTCCTCTGCAGAAACAGACAAAAAGGAGATGTACAGATAATCAATTTTGTGTATCCATCACAAGCTGTGAGCCACAACCCGGGATTTCCTAAGTATAGTGAATGACCCAAATCTATGACATCATGTGTGGAAAATACCTTGTAAGTGCCATATAATAACAACCAACATTCGAAACAACCCAAGATTCGGTGTGAGACCACCAACTTACCAGCAAATGCTGGTCAAGTTGATTAGTCTCAAAGGGAGAATATGATAGCCAATGGTTTGTCCAATATGGCCCAATTCTGATGTCTGATATAGAATAACCAGTTGGTGTCAGTCTCTTACAAGTCTCTCCAGCCACCATATCCTAGGTGGTATGATCTAATTACTCGATGTGATTATTATATTAGGGCGATAGGACATTCAAATGAAAATTACACAACGTTGAAAGCTAGAGTTCAAATGTTAATCAAAGCCGATTGGCTAAACTTCAAGAAAGTTGATGAAAACCTATAAGTAGTTCTAACTCTCCACCAGAGCATGAGAATACCATGATAAATTCTGTGGAGCATCTCTCTTCATGTGATAATGAAACAACTTGATATGCTGAATGTTTCAATGGTTGCAATGTATCGATGTGTTCATATATCATTGTTACCTTGATTATAAGTTCAATAATTGAAATGTCACTGAGTTGTCAATGCTTCTTAGGAACTTTTAAGAGTGACGAGCTAATGTCAATTTTCTAAAATATGTACCCAATGTCTAAAAACTATATATTTTCTTATCATGTTTCGTCTATTTTTAGTCCTCTCCTAGTTTCAATTCTAGTTTTATTCCATTCGCGTTTCTGTGAATTTCAAAGTTAGTGAATTCCAATGCCTCATTCATCATTGTCATATTTTTTCTTTCACCAAACAAACCAGCCTAGATTAGGAATGATGATTTTGAGAATAAAAGCATAAGCAATATCAAATAGAGCTTTAACAATTTTATTTTCAGTGAAAAGACAAATGAAAGTGAAAATAATCTTTTGTCTGATGAAGACATTACAAAAAAGTATTATTCATAATTGAGGTCATGTTCTTGTTAAATTTACTTCTTATTGGAAATGATGAAGATGCGTTCTTTCTTCTATCCCAAACATTTTTATCCATTCCAAGCCCAATTGAGCCTTAAAACAATTTCATTTCATGACACACAACCAATGATCATTCCCTACAATGGGGTAATTATTCTTTATATTAAAATACATGTCTCAAAAGTTGAAAAATTTCTCAAGTTGGGGCAAAAGAAAAAGACCAAGGCGAAAATAAAAAAAATATAGCAAAAAAAAGTTAAAGGCAAGTGAGCTTTGTGATTCTTTTGAGAGTGTCATCTTACATTAGGTGAAAATTTATTCAACGGAAGTTATGAATGCATTTTTTTTCAAACTGGGGGTAGTTGTTGCAAAAAGTTCATATGAAAATATCCAATTTTAGTTTCTCAAGACAAAATGTCAAAACTCACACTAGGACACTCTTTGTTCAGCAAAATCCTCAACGATGATCATTGGTTTAGACATATCATTTTCAGATGAGTTTTGAGTCTCTTATATCTTTTCTTTTGCCAGCTATAAACCCAATCCTACATTACAATCCAAATGAAAATCATATTCGAAAAGAGAAAACCTATCTACAATAAGAGCATGACTTTAAATAAGTTAATATCTCAATATATATCTATGATGAGCATGACAGTCCCCTTTCAAAAGAAAGGAAAAAAAGAAAAAAAAAGAAAAAAAGAAAAAAAAGAATTATCACTATGAATGTGGAAAGTGAAGTCATGTAAAATGTTTTTACTTCTCAAAAGAGTCATTCTGAAAATGGGGAAATATCTTGTTCCACAATTTGTTTTCTCATAATCTCTCCAAATCTTTGTTCATCACCATTTCTTGGTCAATAAAAAGTCTTTCAGTCAGAATATCTATTCTATCATTCATACTTTCTTCATTTCTTTCCCCCAACATTTAATAGCATGTAGATGACATTGTAAATTACTCTTCAAATTACTTAGAAGCATGATTTTCACAAAAAAAAACAGAAAAAGAGTAGGACTGTAACTACAATGTATCTTATGCACAATGAAAACACAAAAAGATATTGTGACATTTTATAAGATGAATCGAGATAAAATTCCACTTTGTCATTTGCCTTTGCCATAAAAATAAATTTCAAATCTTAGAGCATGATCTGACAAAAAGAACAAGAGTTGCAGTTTATAAGTCAAGAATTTCATTCCACTATTGCAAACAGGGGGTGTCACCCTCTGTCCCCCTCCCCCTTTCATTATTTTTCTTTTTGTTTCTAACTTATTTTATTTTTTATTTTTAATATAAATTAGTATTTATTTCAAATTTATATTTTTCATCTTTTATATATGTTTCACATACTATTCATTTCTTTTTTACTCTATACATTCTCATCAAATTTATCATACATTTCTAACTTTCTTTTACCCATTTTTCTTTATAATTGTTGTTTTTCTTATTTCTAATATATTTATGTATCATTGTTTGTCATGCTTATAAGTTGATTCTTATTCCATTCCTTTATTATTAAAATTAATATTCGTATATGTGTGGATTACAATCTTAGCAATTAGATTTAAATTTTGTTAATTCTATTATTTAGTTTTAACTAAAAAATCCTATGATGGACTTTGAGTTTTTTTTAGATATCAATTTTTCTAATATTGAGGTGATGAATTATTTTTGGGATACCGAGAAAAACTTTGATAATACTTTGATTTAAAAAATAATAATAAAAATAAAAAATGAATTATTTTTCAATGGTCTTTGTACTACTTATTAAATGTCATTTATTTTGTTTCATTTTATGATACAAGACATACCTAATGGAACATTCAAAATTGATCTTTTACGTTATTTTTTTAAAATATAATTCGATAACATTTAATTAAATTCGGTAACCATTTTATAATGAGTGTTGTGGGGTGCTAATACATTCCCCACACACAAATGACTCTCAAGTTATTTTTGGAATATAAAAAAACTTTAATAATGCTTTGATTTAAAAAATAATAATAAAAATAAAAATGAATTATTTTTCAATGCTCTTTGTACCACTCATTAAAGACCATTTATTTTGTTTCATTTTATGATACAAGTCATACCTAATGAAACATTAAAAATTGATTTTCTTTAACATTTTTTTAAAATATAATTTATATAGTATTTAATTAAATTTGGTAACCATTTCAATAATGAGTGTTGTACGGTGCTAATATCTCCCCTACACACAAATGACTCTCGAACCAACTTTGAGTTTATGCAGACCAAAAGTTTTATGGCTCTTAGCATGAGATCACTCAACGCAAAAATTTGACATACCAGACTCTAACCCATACCTTTGGATCTGAGCGGAGTTGTTAGACAAATATTCTCGACTTCGATTGTTTGTTTCATAAGAAGGTGACGGGGCATACAATTGAGGAGTGCGCTAATTTTAAAAAGGAAGTGCAAAAGTTGTTGGATGCAAAGATACTTACGATAAGTCATAAAGGAGAAAGGGAATACCAAGAAGATGACTCTTTAGTCCTCATGATAACTAAAGAATCATCTGAAGTTAATGTTGAAATGTCGTCCTATATCCCAAAACCTCTCACAATACATTACGAGAAAAAGTCAACTCGCACAACTACGTCTTATGCTCCGATGCCTATCACCATTCAAATACCGGGTGCGTTCGCTTACAAAGATTTAAAAGCAGTACCCTGGATGTACGGATATGATGTTATTACAAGCAGTAACGACAAAACTCAAGAGCTAAATCTGTCTGACCTCGATCTCCCCATAACTAATATTTTGGGAGTAGGTGGAATGACGAGGAGTGGCAGATGCTACACGCTAGAAGTTTTGAAAACGGATAAAAGCGATGTGTTTGAAAGGCAAAGGAAAGGGAAGGCCAAAGAAGGCGATAATGGTCATGAATTCCAAGGAGAAATGCATGGCGGCCAAGTGATAGACCCATATATAATAAGAGGTACGGAGAAAGAAAGAGCAGTGTCTGAAGAAGAAGTATGTGAATTTTTGAAGCTCATCAAGCAAAGCGAGTATAAGGTGATTGAACAACTTAATCGCTTACCTGCTCACATATCCTTACTGTCTGAATTCTGAACCACATCGCCAAGCATTATTGAAGGTTTTGAATCAAGCATATGTCTGTCATGACATTACGGTGGAAAAGTTGAGTGGAATTGTGGGAAATATTACCGCACCGAATTTTATCACTTTCACAGATGATGAAATCCCGGCCGATGGTACTAGGCACAGCAGAGCTTTACATATATCCGTAAAATGTAGGGATTATATTGTTGCAAAAGTATTGCCAAGATCCACACTGGCAAAACTACCAGTGGACGCGACACATATGCGGCCAAGCATGGTGATAGTAAGAGCATTCGATGGTACCCGAAGAGAAGTAATCGGAGACATAGAGACACCTATCTGAATTGGACCATGCATATTCAATATTGTTTTCCAAGTTATGGACATAAATCCAGCGTACAGTTTCCTTTTGGGTCGACTATGGATTCACTCTGCTGGGGCAGTACCTTCTTCCTTACATCAGAAGATGAAATTCATAATGGATCATAAACTCATTTGTATATATGGGGAAGAAGATTTTTTGATATCCAAGCCAGCCACCATGCCATACGTCGAGGCGGCAGAGGAAGCATTGGAGTGCTCATTTCGATCATTTGAGATTACGAACACCACGTTTGTTGCTAGTGGGAAACCATCTCCAACGCCAAACCTATCAAAAGCATCTCAGATGGTTGCAAGGTTGATGATCAAAGGGGGATACCAGCCAGGTAAGGGACTCGGGAGTGAGCATCAAGGCATAAAAAAGTTAATTGACTGGGACAAGAATGAGCAAAGGTTTGGACTTGGATATAGACCGACCAAGGCTGATAGAGGGAGAGTGGAAGCTCAAAAGAAAGAAAAAAGGATTGCTAGGCTTGAAAATAGGGAATTCGATGTGGAAATGGAAATGATACCCCATATTTCTAAATCCTTTAGAAGTGGAGGAATTGCATTCGAAGAACCGGTTATAGTAGAGCAGTACAACCTTGAAGATGATATCGCCGAGCTTTCAATATCCGCAATCCTGGAAAAATCATCAAGTTCAAGTACAGAGGACTTGGTTTTTCGATACGATTCAGATCATGAACTTAACAATTGAGACGTCACCGAACTACCAATGCTTCTCGAGAATTTTCAAGAGTAATGTGTTCATGCCAAAATTCTAATGATTATACCCAATGCCTTAGGAATTTCATTGTTATGGGCCTATGTTCTCGTCTATTTCATGTCATCTTTTTGAATGAAAATCTAAAAATCTTGTTTCGTCTCCTTTTGCTGATGATAAATATAATTCCAGCTTTTTGTTTCTTCCTTCTATGTCTTCTTTTTCCATTTCTGAAATGTTGTCCATTCTCATGCTTTGTTTATTTTTTTTTATTTTTTTTCCTTTCGCTTTCTTTTCATCCAATAATCCGATTCAGGTTCGAGAATGATGATTCAAGAGCATAAGCAACAACTTTGACAATCCCATTCTTAGCGTAGAGTCAGGTGAAAGTGACGAGGATAATTTCGAACCATCTCCGGAAATGTTACAAATGGTAGAGTCAGATGAAAAAATAACTCAACCATATCAAGAGTTAACGGAGGTGATAAATTTGGGATTGGAGGGAGAGACGAAAGAAGTCCAAATCGGCACTTCTATGACAAGCCAAGGCCGCCGAGAATTAATTGACTTACTCAAAGAGTATATTGATGTCTTTGCATGGTCTTACCAAGATATGCCAGGTCTTGACACTGATATCGTGGTTCATCATTTGCCATTTATGCCCGAAAGTAAACCAGTGCGACAAAAGTTAAGGAAAATGAAACTAGACATGCTGGTACAGATCAAAGAAGAAGTTAAAAAGCAAGTAGATGCAGGTTTTCTAGAAGTAGCAAAATATCCTGAATGGGTTGCTAACATAGTCCCAGTGCTGAAGAGAAATGGGAAAGTAAGGGTGTGCGTCGATTATAGAGATTTAAATCGGGCAAGCCCCAAGGATAATTTTCCATTGCCCCATATCGATGTCTTAGTAGATAACACTGCGGGACATTCAAGCTTCTCTTTCATGGATGGTTTTTCGGGGTATAACCAAATCAAAATAGCTCCTGAAGACCGTGAAAAGATGACTTTTATAACGTTGTGGGGTACATTTTGTTATAAGGTTATGTCATTTGGTCTGAAGAATGCAGGGGCAACTTACCAGCGGGCAATGGTAACATTGTTTCATGATATGATGCATAAAGAAATCGAAGTGTACGTTGATGATATGATTGCCAAATCACGTCAAGGAGAAGATCATACGGTCACTCTACGAAAACTATTTAGACGGTTGAGAAAGTTCCAGTTAAAGCTTAACCCGACAAAATGTACATTCGCAACGTCTTCAGGGAAACTACTTGGTTTTGTCGTGAGCAAGGAATGAATAAAAGTTGACCCTGATAAGGTTCGAGCCATCATTGATATGCCACCACCTCAAACTCAAAAGGAAGTTAGAGGTTTCTTGGGGAGATTAAATTACATAGCCCGTTTCATCTCATAGCTAACTGCAACTTGTGAACCTATCTTTAAACTTCTCCGTAAAAGTGATACAGAAGGATGGAATGATGATTGTCAAATTGCTTTTGAGAAAATCAAGCAATACTTGCAAAATCCACCCATACTTGTTCCTCCAACTCCAGGGCGTCCACTCATTTTGTATGTTACAGTAACAGCAAAATCCATGGGTTGCGTACTTGGTCAGCATGACGCTTCTGGAAGGAAAGAACAAGCAATATACTATTTAAGCAAAATGTTCACAAATTATGAGGCTAATTATTCGATGTTGGAGAAAATGTGTTGTGCATTGGCCTGGGTTGCTCATCGGTTTAGACAATACATGTTATACCACACCACTTGGTTAATTTCAAAGATGGACCCTATCAAGTATATCTTTGAAAAGCCATAACTTTCTGGACGGATTGCTAAATGGAAAATGTTACTCACAGAATATGATATTGTCTATGTCACGAGGAAGTCAATAAAAGGAAGCGTACTTGCTGATTATCTGGCAGATCAACCAATGTAAGATTATGAGCCTATGAAGTTTGAATTCCCTGATGAGAGCATTTTAGTCATATTCAAAAATGAAGAAGAATCTGCAGACCCAGAATTGTGGACAATGCTATTTGATGGTGCATCTAATGATGTAGGACATGAAATTGGTGCAATCCTCATATCACCTAAAGGAATTTTTTTTCCATTCACGGCAAAACTATGCTTTGACTGTAGAAATAATGTGGCAGAATATGAGGCATGTTCCATGGGAATTCAAGCAGCTTGTGATATGAAGATAAAGAAGCTTCGAGTGTACGGAGATTCGCTATTGGTGATACGACAATTGAACGGAGAATGGGAAGCTAGAGACTCTAAGCTAATACCTTATAAAAAACATGTCATTAAGTTAAGTCGAACTTTTGAAGTGATCTCATTTGACCATATACCCAGAGAGAATAATCAAATCGCAGATGCGCTGGCAACTCTAGCATCCATGTTTGCTGCAGACTTTAAGGAAGAAGTTCAACCCATGAAAATTAAGAGGCGAGATTTTCCTGCTCACTGTATGAGCATTGAAGAAGAGCCAGACACAAGACCTTGGTATTACGACATCAAACAGTATATAAAGAATAGAGAATATCCATCCAAGGCTTCTGAGAATGATAAACGCACTATTAGAAGATTGTCCATGGGTTTCTTCTTGAATGGTGAAATACTCTACAAAATAAACCATGATATGGTGCTCTTAAGATGTGTTGATGCGAGTGAAGCGAATCAAATCATAGAGGAGATTCATGAAGGAATTTGTGGAGTTCATGCTAATGGATATATGATGGCCAAACAAATCTTGAGAGCAGGATATTATTGGTTAACTTTAGAATCTGACTGCATCAAGTACGCTAGGAGATGTCATAAATGTCAAATTTATGCGGATAAAATTCACGTACCCGCATCTCCTTTACATGTAATGCCCGCGCCTTGGCCGTTCTCTATGTGGGGCATAGATGTCATTGGTCCCATCACACCCAAAGCCTCTAACGGGCATCGCTTCATTTTGGTATCTATAGATTATTTTACCAAATGGGTGGAGGCATGTTCTTATTCAAGTGTAACAAGAAGTGCGGTTGTTAAGTTTATTAAAAAGGAGATAATTTGTCGATATGGTCTACTTGGAAGGATCATCACAGATAATGGTACAAATTTAAATAACAAGATGATGAAAAAATTATGTGAGCAATTCAAAATTAAGCATCATAATTCGTCTCCTTATCGTCCGAAAATGAACAGAGCAGTGGAAGCAGCCAATAAGAACATAAAAAGGATCATAGAGAAGATGACGGAGGTTTATAAAGATTGGCATGAGATGCTCCCGTTTGCACTGCATGGGTACCGCACATCAGTCCGAACATCAACTAGGGCAACGCCATTCTCTTTGGTATATGGCATGGAAGCAGTCCTTCCAATTGAGGTGGAAATTCCCTCCCTCAGAGTCTTAATGGAGGCGAAATTAGAAGAAGCAGAGTGGGTATAGACACGACATGAGCAATTAAATTTCATAGAGGAAAAAAGATTGACGGCATTATGTAGAGGGCAATTATATCAAAGAAAAATGATGCACGCATATAACAAAAAATTACGTCCCCGATGTTTCCGAGAAGGAAACTTGGTGTTAAAAAAGATACTCCCATATCAAAAGGATCACCGAGGGAAGTGGACCCCAAATTATGAGGGACCTTTCATTGTCAAGAAGGCTTTCTCGGGAGGAGCTCTCATGCTAACAAACATGGATGAAGATGATTTACCGCACACAGTTAATTCTGATGCTGTTAAGAAGTACTTCGTTTGACCACTCTAAGTATGGGAAAATGAAGTTAAAAAAATGCTAAAGCTGTCTTAAATACTGGAGAAATTCTTCTTACATTTTTTCTTCTATTTTTTTTTTCCAAACCATCGTTTGTAAACATTGTTCATCATCAATGAAGAGCCTTTCTTTTCTTCTTTCTTTCCCAGTTGACAAATACATATACTTCATCTTCTCTTTATTTCCATTATTTTTTATTCCTCTCAGTTCTAAGATATCATTAATTACTCTTGAAATAACTCAGAAGATTAAACTTGGTTAGTTGAAAGCTAATTGAAAAAAAAAATTGGAACTAAGAAAGGTGACCTAATTGTAAAGTAAAATCTAAAAAGTCATCACGAGGAAGGTCAATATGCGCATGACAAAGGCTAAAGCGAAATCGGAGGATTACCCAATTAGAAGTACAGAAGAGAAGCAAAGAGATTATTTACCACTGACATGGAGCCAAATACTGGAGCATAAACTAATAAATAAGGATGTATCATTTTCCTAAAAATATGCTCGATACTTCATTGTGAGTCCATGATCCTAGGTCAAGTGTTTGTTCTAAAGGGTGTTGGATATGTTTAAAAATCATCATATAATTTTCTTATAAAGGTTCACAATCATGCATAGCATGCACGCATTCAAAATCACTACTTTACATTTATGTTGAAGAATTACAATTCATAGACATACACCACATTAGTTGTTTGACAAATTCAGGTGCATGAATCACTTAATGATATTCTTTCGAAATTCACACATGACCTTCAAACATTTAAAGCATGCTTTAGTCTAGCTTTTGTTGTCATGAGACTTGCATAAGTCAACTTCAACATCAATTAATATGGTTAAATCGAACCCGAATTGAGTCGAGGTCGAAGCCCGGTGTCAGCGCCGGGTCCATTTCCTTTTCAATTAATGTGGTTAAATCGAACCCGAATTGAGTCGAGGTCGAAGCCCGGTGTCAGCGCCGGGTCCATTTCCTTTTCAATTAATGTGGTTAAATCGAACCCGAATCGAGTCGAGGTCGAAGCCCGGTGTCAACGCCGGGTCCATTTCCTTTTCAATTAATGTGGTTAAATCGAACCCGAATATCATCGAGGTCGAAGCCTGCATCCACCCAGTTTCGTTTTCCTTTTCAGATATCTTCGGTTAAATCAAACCCGACTTCGTCGCGGTCGAAGCCCGGTATCAGCGCCTGGTCCATTTCCTTTTCAATTAATGTGATTAAATCGAACCCGAATTGAGTCGAGGTCGAAGCCTGTATCCACCCAGTTTCGTTTTCCTTTTCAGATATCTTCGGTTAAATCGAACCCGACTTCGTCGCGGTCGAAGCCCGGTGTCAGCGCCTGGTCCATTTCAAATATCTCAGTTAAATCGAATCCGCATTGAGCGAAGTTGAAGCCTGTGTCTATCCAGGTTCATTTCGCTCCATCTCATAGAGCCTTATTTAGCCGAGGTTTCTATACCCTATTTCAGAAGCGTGCTCAAAGGGGGGCAGCTATAGATACCGTATTTTATTTGGCCTAATACATGAAATATACATGCTTTATATTTTGGCTCTTTTAATAATCCAAGACTATATGTATAATTTGAAAACTAATCCAATACTAAAATAAGAAAAGTGGTACAAAGACTAAAAAGTAAAAATTGAAAAAA